>OU744737.1:41198150-41261078 GCA_916613615.1 Steromphala cineraria
ATATAAAGATCAAGGTGTGTTCCTGCCTGTATTCTGTTCACTGTGGGACTATGTACCCCTCCAGTTCACTGTAATGTAGTCATTTACTCGTATACTAACACTCATAGGTGAGCTGAGCATGGAGGCAAATATACTGGAGAATAAAAGAACAACAACAACAACTGGGCTCAGAAAGTTTTTAATACTTAAAGTTAAACCATACCTCTTGACTTTGAATAGAGGCTAGAGAGGAAAAAAGCTTAATAGATTGCTAAGTGGTAAGTTAATGTTACCACCCAAGCCCAATTGTAGTTATTTTACATGTATTTAAAAAAAGAAGAATTTGTATTATTACATTGCAAATTTGAAAAGAAAAGTGTTATGTATAACAACAGTTTGTTGACTAGGGGATAAAACAATAATAATCAAAAAAATAAAATAAAAAATCCTTTATAAATATATATATAAAGGTGATGTTCTAAAAAAAAAAATAAGCATATCCTAGACTCAATAGGATATAACCATCAAAATTGGTAAACAATTTTGGCAAACCTGATAAAGGTTAATAATGTTCATAAAGACTCTAAAGGAGGAGTGTATACATAATAAGCTTATATTTTAGCCACCATCTGGCTCACAGCTGCTTTTTGTTGTTGAGTGTCTGTGTCAATATACCTCACAAAGGCATCACTTGACCAAAACCCAAGTTTTTGGATTACTTTATCTGAAAGTCAACACTTATGTGCCCATGTGGCACCTCCTCTCCTGAATGAATGTCCTCCATAGTTCTGAGCTGGCAAGCCACATTTGTTAAGCACTGATCTGAGCTTTGCCATAAAAGTGGCATAGGTTAAGGGAACATGGCGAGAGTACATGAACAGTGGCTCGAGAGGCTCGGCATGCTGAGTCACAGGCCTGCAAGTAGGCCTGCAAAGCGCTTGCTGGACAGAGGGCATGTCCAAGCACAAAAGGTAGAGTTATCTTCACCGTACACTGTCTGAACTGAACTGTTTTCGTGCGATGTAGGGTGACTAGGTAGCCTCCTACAATCCTTGTGACATCAACTCTTCTCACACACGAGTTGACCTGATTGTCTGTGATAAGAAAATTATTTGGCCTTAGCAAGCCAAAGAATGACATAACACATGCTGTCCAAAAACACAAATCAGATTCCAGAGAAAGAGTTAATATCCCCTTCATTTGCAGCAAGATATGTGGGGTAATTGGATCTACACACTGTTGTGCAACACCAAGGGTACGTTTCACACCAGTGAGCACTTGTTTCACACCCCATGAATTCACTGGGCTTGTTAGCCCCTCACAACTATGCAAGTGGGTTACCACTGTTAAATAACATATAATAGATTGATATTTCAGCTTTCTCACATAAACCAGATATGCTATATATAATTCGAGCATTTCTGGCTCAATTGGCACGACATTTAACTTCATCTTGTCACAAAAATCCAGGTATGAACGTAGGTGTACAGCATAAGTTCTCCTTGTGGATTCAGCCCATGCATTGGATTTCAGAGTGGAAGCTGCCTCATGGGTCAACTTTGCCTTCAACCGCCAGTCCCCATCTGTAGAAGATGAAAGTAGAAGACATGTGCTGGGCCAATTCAACACCCGAGAAATTTGTGAGGCATAAGCTAGGCATCAAAGAATATAGCTTAGTTAGGTTACCATGTGAAGCAATCCTAGAAAAAGCGTCTGCAAGTGTATTATCTTTGCCTGGGAGGTATGTGGCACTCAGTGAGCATTATACAAAGAACATATCCAGAACAATTTTCTCAGATACCCCATCATAGGTTCATAGCATGTTGAACCTTTGTTTATCAAGCTCCTAGCAGTAATGTTGTCAGTAAATACAATGACTTTCTTGTTACGCCACAAGTGACCCCAGCGGACAGCTGCACCATAAATTGCAAAGGCTTCTTTGTAGTTAATTGGCCACCCATGGATTACAGGATGATCACATGCCCAGTTCAAATAGAAGTAGTCACCATTGTAAATTCCACCACAGCCATCAGCACATGCGTCTGTATGTAGATTTGTTATTGGGCGCTTATCCTGGATTTTGACGCAACCGTTGAAAACTTCACAATAATCAAGCCACCATTGAACGTCCGCTTTGAAATCTTTTGATAGGATAATTTTGTGATTCCTATGAAGCACACTGTCCTTAAGCGTCAAGATAAGACGCAGAAACACTCTGCCACCACTAATTACCTGACTTGCCCAGTTCAACTTCCCTGCAAGTCTTTCAAGTTGGTGTTTACTTGCCCTCTTCTTTTGAGAATAGTCTTTGAGTAACTGTATAAAATAGGTGAGTTATTCAGGAGGAAGCGCGAGGGTGAAGTCGACAGTGTTCAGGAGCACACCTAAAAACACCAGGCTTGTGGAAGGGCACTCAGTCTTACTCCAATTGATACTGAAACCTAAAAGTGGCAAAACCTTAATAAGTAAATCAAGTCCATTTTGGCATTCTGCTTTAGTAGGCGCAATTACCAGGAAGTCATCCAAGTAGGCTATTACTTTTACATTGAAATGATGCAGCATAATGTCACACACCACTGAGCTGAGAGTCTGAAATATCTTTGTGCTGCGTGAGGACCCAAAAGGCAACTTTGTGTCCACTAGAAAAGTACCCTTGTTGTCTCCCTTTAATTTCCAAAACAAGCCTGTTACTGAGAAGTTGTCCCTGTGAATTGGTACTGATCGATAGGCATGTTTCAGATCAACTTTTGCAAGATAATCACCTGGGCAGATAATATCACATGCCGCACGAATGTCATGATAAGTTACCGAAGTGTCACATACATAACTGTTCATTGATAGACTTAAGGGGCGACTACCATCATGTATTAGTCGCACTGATCTGACTAGCCGCTAGGGAACTGACAATGTCTGGTTGAGAATTTACTTTAACATAGTTACCAGACTGCATCTCCTTTCTAAGCTGATATTCCACTGCATCGTGTAACTGTTTGGTTGAAAAAGAATTTGGAAAAAAACACCCTTTTCAATAGGTTTGTCAGAGTCAATAATTCTAAACCCCTCCTTAACACCTGATAAGATAAAATCTCTGTCCTTATGGCTTTCTGGAAGGAGAGATTCCCAGGCTTGCAGGCTGAGGGTTAATGGTTGGGTTGGTATTTCTGTACTTGAGGGTGGAGAGGGGCAGCTTGGTTCTCCCCACGCATCTGCCAGTTTTTTGATGGTAAGTTGCCTTGAGAGTGTCTCGTCTCCGCATGGGCTTGATAACATAGGGCACAAACGTGAGCTAGTTAACAGTCTCTCCTTGTACACTGTTCCCTATTAATGTTTCTGCAGATTTCACGACCTGCTGGTGTGAAAGGGCCCTTCTTGCGTGAAGAGGTGTCTTGCTGGGGCATTCTTTGCGCAAGGTTTTGCAGTGACTTTGGCATTAACTGAAAATCACGAAGCTCCTGCAAGTATGTTCCCCAGGGAAACTGTTCTTTAGCTTGACGATCTCTGTACTCTCTGTCGTAGCTAAGCACACTCTTCCAGGAGAAGCGTGTGGCGAGTCTGAAGGTATCCGCCGTGTACTTCAAGTATGCCTCGTACTCAGAAACAGACCCTAATTTCCCTGTATTGATAAGTTCAAACATGACCTTACAGTTCCCATACCCCCACTGTTCTATGCTAATATCAGTGTTTTTCTTTTTCACAAAATTAATTTTGGCATTCTGACCAAGATCAATTTCCAAATCCTGACTGCCAGTTTCCTCCCAGACAAAGTTTGCCACCTGCAGAGCTTTCCCACCTGTGGTAGTCCTAAGTGGAGGGGTCGTTGACAGGTCGCCTGTGTCTGTCTGTGCGTCCTTGGGGCGAGGTGGGTCTTCGTGTTCAACTTGAAACGATCTCAATCTTTCCTTCTCAGAAAGTATTTCCAACTGAACTCTCCGGCGTTCTAACTTGAGCGACTCCAAGTCTCTCTTGGTTGCTGCTGGCCTCGGAAGTGTCAGTGATAGGGGATTCTTAATATTGCCTCATGAATATTTATGAGGCACGGAAAAGGGAGCACGAGTAATCGAAAACGAGGCTAAAGGCCTCCCCACACCAACACAGCGCGTCGGCAGCGCAGCGCACGTTTTTTTACCCCAGACTGGCGCAGCGCATCAATGCGCGTCGATGCAGCGAATTAATATATGGAACAAGTGACCAATGATATCTTGTTAGGTTTGTCTTGAAGACCTATTGTTATTATACGATTTCTGTCCTTACTGCGGAGTAGACATGCTAAGCTTTTGGGCGAACTCGACCCGTATATGAAAGGTCCAGTTCGAATCCAAAAACATTACAATCGTCCTCGCGTATGAATGAGTGACCAGAGAACGACTGTCAAATTAATATTTAGGGTCGGGAAAAGAAAACATTGATGTACGTCTACTGAAGACGTAAACAACAACGCCAACTTCTTTGATGCATACTATTCTGCAGTAAAGACAAGAATACGGAGAATAATCTCAGGATATTATCGAAGTCAGAAGTAGGGGATTCCCCGACGCGTCGAAGCGCCACGCAGCAAAAATCACTTTTTTTGCGATTCAGAAATCTTGTTGCTGGCGCGCTGTCGGCGCGCTGCGTTGGTGTGGGTTATCAATCATAAATCAACATGAGCAATTTTTGGGCTGCGGGCGCGCTGCGCTGCGCTTCTTGCGCGCTGTGTTGGTGTGGGGAGGCCTTAAGGCCGCTTCTACACCCGGAAGTAACATTCAATAACATTGACATGTCGGTAGCTTTCCCTAAAAACGCTTCGTTTTGGAAAATATTGAGCTATTTACAATGACTAAAGTTCAGAAACGATGCAGTAATTAAATATCTTCAGGTAACACAGCCGATAATAGTATTTTACTCGCTGGGCGAGTTTTCTTGATTGATTCACAGGGCTGTTTAGTGTTTACACATTGTGTGCACCGTCAATTTGATTCCGATGTTGCTAATTATACGCTTTACAAACTAACTTTACTTTACACATATCCCTTATTTCAAGAATATTTCAATTCTGGTCTATATACATATTTCATTGGGGTAAGAAAAACAATAATAAGGTCTCTTGTATTTGAGTTACTTTCAGGTCATCGAGTGCAGGCCTTATGTAAACAAACTGCGAGTCATATCAGACTTAAATAATACTTTTGAAAATGTTCATAATTATATCTTAACGTTTTCTATGTTTTTGATAACGCCCACATCAAGAATATTCTTATCTTAAAAATATTATAATGGCAGATAAATTAATATTTTACATAAATAATAAGTGATACTGAGTCTACTCCTGCATATCTACAGTACATAGAATCATTTTTAGAAAATTAATGTACATATAGAACTTATTCTTCTCAGTTCTTCTATTGAGAAAAGTTGAATTTAAAATAATCTCAGTAAGATATTTTTGTAGTTGCAAATTTAAGTTTTTAAAGATTTTTAAAATAAAAAATTGTTTAATAAATGTTATGTTTATCATATGAGAGCAACAGTATAATGAGGGAGATCTTTACAAATTATTAGGAATTTTATATTGAAAAAAAACCACACCATTGCAGCAGCCTTTAAATAAGAAAAACATATTGATCATAATTCTGATGGCATAAGACTTGTTTTCAGCATTAGAACTGACAAATAAATTTTGTGGCCTAGGAACATATTTCAATCAATGCTACAAACAAATCTAAATGGTAAATTAAGAATACTGATAATTAAAAAATGTTAAATTTGGCCTGTGTTTTTAAACTATTTGTTTAGTTTTGTTGATACTTATATTGTTAAATTATTTTCTTTTCCTTGACACAGAACTAGCCATATGTTAAGAGTATTAATCAGCTTATTCAAATCTCTGTTCTGGGGTTGTAGAAATATTCAAAAAAATCACTAGAATTGATCTAAAACCACTGTGAAATCATGTTGCATGAATTATAAAAATAGAGCCATTGGCTCTGTAGCTCATCAGGCATCATATCAAGTTTGCTTTATACAGGCAAGATGAGCTAAAAATGAAACTGATGTTACCTATTGCAAGAAAACCTATAAAAAAATTACAAAACAAATGTATTATTATTCAACACTTTCTAGATCGCCAATATCAGACAGTGAAAGAAGTCCACACTTAAATATCCAAGGAGAAATAAATTTGCCATAGACTGTCATCTAATGGAGAAAAATAGGTTTTTAAGATTGTGACCCCTGTGACCCTATTTGGGGTCATGGGGTCACAAAACCTACAGTTTAGAATCCCAATTGGCCAAGGAGTCTACATGCAGTCTTTCAGCTCAATATTCTACATGCAGTCTTTCAGCTCAATAGACCTTTAAGAGCTAAAGATGATGATGAAAATAAGTTTTTGTGGTTGTGACCCCTGTGACCCTATTTGGGGGTCATGGGGTCACAAAATCTACAATTTAGAATCCCCATTGGCCAAGGAGTCTGCACATATAATTTCAGCTCTCTAGACCTTTTGGAACTTGAGAAGAAGATGAAAATAGTTTTATAAGGTTGTGACCCCTGTGACCCTATTTGGGGTCACAGGGTCAACAAAGTTACAAATTAGAATCCCCATTGTCCAAGGAGTCTGCACATATCAATATTAACTCTCTAGACCTTTTGGAACTGGAGAAGAAGATGAGAATTTGTTTTTAAGGTTGTGACCTCTGTGACCCTATTTGGGGTCATGGGGTCACAAAATCTACAATTCAGAATCCCGATTGGCCAAGGAGTCTGCACATATCATTTTCAACTCTATAGTCCTTTTTGTACTGGAGAAGAAGATGAAAATAGGTTTTTAAGGTTGTGACCCCTGTGACCCTATTTGGGGTCACAGGTTCACCAAAGTTACAAATTAGAATCCCCATTGTCCAAGGAGTCTGCACATATCACTTTCAACTCTCTAGTCCTTTTAGAACTGGAGAAGAAGATGAAAATAGGTTTTTAAGGTTGTGACTCCTGTGACCCTATTTGGGGTCACAGGTTCACCAAAGTTACAAATTAGAATCCTCATTGTCCAAGGAGTCTGCACATATCACTTTCAACTCTATAGTCCTTTTAGAACTGGAGAAGAAGATGAAAATAGGTTTTTAAGGTTGTGACCCCTGTGACCCTATTTGGGGTCATGGGGTCACGAAATCTACAATTTAGAATCTCCATTGGCCAAGGAGTCTGCACATATCGTTTTTAACTCTCTAGTCCTTTTAGAACTGGAGAAGAAGATGAAAATAGGTTTTTAAGGTTGTGACCCCTGTGACCCTATTTGGGGTCATGGGGTCACGAAATCTACAATTTGGAATCTCCATTGGCCAAGGAGTCTGCACATAACGTTTTTAACTCTCTACTCCTTTTGGAACTGGAGAAGAAGATGAAAACAGGTATTTAAGGTTGTGACCCCTGTGACCCTTTTTGGGGTCACAGGGTCACCAAAGTTACAAATTAGAATCCCCATTGGCCAAGGAGTCTGCACATATCATTTTTAACTCTCTAGTCCTTCTGGAACTGGAGAAGAAGATGAAAATAGGTTTTTAAAGTTGTGACCCCTGTGACCCTATTTGGGGTCACAGGGTCACCAAAGTTACAAATTAGAATCTCCATATGCTAAGGTACTTGTACACAAAATTTCAGCTCTCTAATGTGTATGGTTCATGAGGAGAAGTCAAAAGTGTCAAAAGTTTACGGACGGACGGACGACGGACGCCGGACGACGGGCCATGCCATAAGCCCATCTGGACTTTCAGTCCTGATGAGCTAAAAATTGTAGTATATATTAGAAGCAACTGCATGTACTTTATTAGATAAATGAGGGATATCTTTACAAATTATTTGGAAAAAGGATATTAAAAATTAAATTTTACAAAAGAAACAATTATTTAGGTTTAACAAAGTGCAATCAATTATTTTTATGACATAAATATTCACCAAAAGAGATTATAGAAACTGTCAATTTATTTTGAAGGTCTGAATACTTATTTCAAATTGTATTATTTATACCTAGCTTAAGGGCTATTTTTTATAATGCTGAAATTCATGAATAACATTATTATGTTCAAGCAATTTTGTTAGTATTTCATATTATTTCAATTATTTATCTTCATATCTTCTTATAAATCACACATTTCAAGTGAAGCATTAACCAAACAAAGATCTATATTGCTATAAGTCCTACCAGAACTCCTTTTAAACTAATCAAATATTCATTGAAATATTATTGAATATCATATCAATTCAAACAAGAGAATATGTTTACAGTTAAATAATAAGATATAACAACTTCCTTCATTTTAATCAAATTGCAATTTTCAAATGCTCCATATCAAAGCAAAATCACATTAATTCATTCTTATTTTTTAATATGATTATTAATATATACATGCATTTCCCTCCCAGACCAAGTTTGTTTACTGTTTATTTGTAACTTGTGTGGCCTTACATATTGGTAAAACTTAATAGAGTATTGAAGCATCTATATGTAATTCAATGTGCCAACAATTCAAATTATATGCCCACAATAATAATATTTATTGTCTCAAGACCATGTATGTGATATGTATTAACATATCAATCAAAGGCTTATTTATTATCATCACAATATCAATAATTCTCCATTTCATATTTGAATCATGATGAAAAGTTTTTGTTTTAAAATATTCTGTTTATGAAGCTTCTTACTTTTCATTCTAAGATGCCTAGCGGTTAGAACAATCGAAAAAAAAGTACTTTATCAGACAATAAAGGTATAGTTTTTACATGACGTAACAATTGAATGACGCCATCCGCTCTTCCCAGCTGCCCCCTCGTCAACACGCGTGTCCATGGGAACCTTTGGTCTCGATTCTATCAATCAACATGGCGCATCCCTATCAACCAAACTTTCCGAAGCCGGGGTTGGGGCCCTTGGTATCATGTCCGTCACTGGTCACAGAAATGAGCAGTCATTGAAAAGCTACATAATCTTACAGGGGAACAACGCTGCGACCAATGCTCTGCCTCCGACATGATTGTCGAGTGACCACGTTGACATTCCACGTCAGGTCACGGCGCCCCGTAGCATTCGTGACGTTGACACACGTCAACCGTCTCTGCCAAACAACGTGCCATATAGACCTCTCCACAGAGCAGTGCGTCATGCCGCTCTCAGTTACCTCCCTTTGGGTGGCGCTAGCATCGTCCGCCATTAAGCGGCTGCAATCTTACGTCGACGTTCTACGTGCTTACAGTTAACGTTTTTATTAATGATATGACTTCTAACCAATTAAAATGATCGTAAGCGGTCATGAACGGTTTGTGTCATCAAGTACCTTTTTTGAATTCATATATTATGTGAAAAGAATCCCCATGCACAGCTAAAATCCCGGCAGAGAGTCACTGTCACTGTTAAATTCTCCCTACTGCATCTATATATAGGTCTAATCATCTCCAAAGAGTTCCTATTATATTTTCTGATTTACGTCTAACTTAGGTATCACTTACTGAATTTTACCAATTATGAAGCGGTTTTTGACCGAGGTGAGTTTTAGTACAATGGATTGTCAAAATTAAAAAGAATAGATATATAATCTTAAAATTATACAGAAAGTATAGGTCTAAGCTTTATGTTTTAACACGTAACACTGACTCTTGTTCACAAGTTCGATAAGACAATAAAAACGTGTGCACCATAGTGCCTTGTTTGTTAAAAAAGTAAATTATTATTTTAAAAAACCCTACTTATATGCCTAAGGTAAACAATTTTATGGTTTTAATTCTCATAGATCTATGAAATCTTCCTAAAATTAAAATAGAAAGCAAGATTTCAATATCCTAAGCTTTGTCATTACAAATTATGTGTTAATACTCAAGAAATGCACACTCACTCAAAACACGAAATAAGAGGAATTGTTTGGCCTATATATAATACTTAAATCATATTTAATTACTTTAGTATTACTTTTATACCTATTTAAGTTATGATGACTGATATCGTAAATGTGATATTTTCAGTATTTTTTGTCGATCAATTTGACTACGAAACAGATAAAATATCGTAATACAACTCATCATGTCAAGACTCATTTAATTTAGAATGATGATTAAAACAAATTGAAATGAATGTATAATGTGTAATCGGTACGAATGTCACGCGATTATAAAACGTATTTAGAAAAATGTAATGAAATATTTTTTTTCTATCTTCGATGATACCACGATATCGGTCCCAAATTCAACCCCTGCAAGACATATATCCCCGACATGGAACTGTATAAATAAAATCTTTACATCCTATCCAGTGATAAATATAATGCCAATACCATGTCAACATGTTCCGAGTTAAAAGAAAACACTAAACTTGCTCTAACGTGTAATTTAAATCTTCAATGAGTAAATCTATCACAAAATCAAATTATCAAAAACAAAAAGAATTATCATTTATTACTTATATTTGAAAACACAGTTACACAGTGTAATGATGTCACACAATTCATGGCACAACAATGCTATGACGACAGAATGCTGGTGATCCTGGGATGACTGCAGACGAGTCTGTGTTTCAAATATGCCTATCATTTGCTAATTATAGATAAAGGATGATTTTATATCATCTTCTAGTATTTGCTACAGAGGTTTTAGTCCTTACTGAAATATTGTAAATCAGAAGACCCAAGGAAGCTATTTTTTATGTGTTTTGTTTTAATTTATCCGTACTCCAAAAATCAATAAGCTAGTTTACATAATAACTTTAATGATCACTTTATATTTACTATTTGAGGAGCACTTTAGAAATTGGTAGTATAAGGAAAACAAGGAAATTCTACGTATGAACAACCCCTTTCATTTTTTTATGTATACATGTAGCAATGTTTCGAAAATTTAAATGTTTCCATGCTTTAAAAACCTTTGCCGCTACGTCGCCATTGTCGGAGAAGTTGCTCATCTTAGAATTTCCTTGTGATGAAATCTGAAACAATTTATATCGACAGTTCCATATTGTTTAATATTATAACTCAACATAGAAACCTGTTGATCTAAATTCATTTAGATTGCTTGTGATATCGCCTGCCTTGGATTGGAATGTTGGCAATTTGAATGACTTTTATTTAAAAGTAAACACTTAATTCCTTAAAATATTAAAGTTTTACACATATTGTACTTGGAAATATCAGGGAAAATTTACGACATTCAGGTAAATTCATTGACATCGAAATCCTAATTTGCTGAACGGCTTTCAACACCTAGTAAATTGGCCAATTAATCCTATACAAAGCTATAGGCCTACAGTAAATATTGATAAAATGTTATGATATAATTTTGTATGTTTGTAAGTCTAGAAAATCGAAAAATAAACCAGAAAAAACCCCAAGATAAAGTAACATAGTCAACTGAGTTAATTAATTAGATATCTAACGTCATTCACAGGCCCTATATTTCTGCACTTTAATATCGCCGACTTTAACATAAAACCGTAATTTGCGGGTCATTTACATACATTGCCAAGCTTTGAAAAATCTTTACAGAAGTGTTTGATGCTGATGTGACATAAGGATATACTTAAAATGAATTATTAGTTGGAAAGGAAGGTGACGTTAGCTTATGCCGCTTAAGTGGTGACTGGGTACCGTCTTTACGTGTATGTAACGTCAATGCGCAAATACCGCAGCGTTGCAAATAACACTGACCAGTTAACTTTGCAGCCGCTTAATGGCTGCCACAAAATGGCTGCGTCCATGATATTCGCCGTGGAGAGGTCTATAGCTCAACCAATACAGTTTGTACTCCTGTTTATGGTGTACACAGTCAGCTAATATTAGCGGTGGTACCATAAATTTCAACTTTTATGACAACAGCAAAAAAAGAATGATAGATCTCGATCTACCACGCTTCCTGACAAACAATACCCATAATTCTTTGTGGAATGTCAATCACGTGATAAGCCTTATTTGGGCAGTGTGGCCCGCACTGCATGATCGCACAACTTGACTATTCAAAAGTAACGTTTTATTAAACATGAGTTGTCTGATATTTTTGTTTTGTTTGAACAATGAAAAAATAACAAGAGAATAAAATTTTAAACGTTATAAATGAGAAAATAAAACTACTACATTTACATAATCAACCGTTTCACCAATAAACAATATTTTTGAAATAGGGGGTGAGTTCTAAATATGGAATAGCCAGCAGTTAGCCCTGTTCATGGATATATAATCTAAATTATTTTAACAATATTTTGATTTGAAATTATAAGAATGTTTATACTTCCCTGCAAACAAGTTTGGTATCTTAGAAAAGAAATAAAGTTCGCTCTACCCCAATGTGTTTTGTAATAAAGTATAGTTTTGCCCTGAACTATTACAACGTTAAAGCACTCGGACTACCGTCCTCGTGCTTTAACTATAATAGTTCAGGGCAAAACTATACTTTATTACAAAACACATTGGGGTAGAGCGAACTTTATTTCTTAAATATTATATGATGTGTCTATTTGAGGGTTTTGCAGCACAGCCAACATTGTAAATCACAATAAACATTTGTAAACATCCCCAAGGCTCTCATATGTTGGACAGTTACGGCAGTTTGTTCAAAATGTTGGCAGTGGAGATCGAGATAATAAACATAAATTACATTTTGTCGAATGATTATCATAAATTTGCAATGAGGTATATAGCAATCAAAAAAACTATGATCTTGTTTGCAAAATTTGCAAAACTCGTCGGTCTTTTGAATTTGCCACGAATTTAACTATCCAAAACGAATACGATTCAATCATACAGGCACAGTCATTTCTAGCCGATAGAAACCAGAGAGTCGCACCATTGACCAACAACACGTAGCCATTACGCGAACCAGGAAGTAAGAAGCGGCCTAAGCCTCGTTTTGGATTTGAGAAGGTCATACAGAGGTCGTATGCATGCATAAATATTGCCGTTTAATGTCGCGCCATGTTGATTTACCTCGTGCGCGGTCGAGTCCAAGTCGTCGAAAAAGTCACCTTTCTCTGCATCTAACAGAGCCTGCATGTTTACCCCGCTCCTTTCCTTGTAGATCTTCCTGTCATACTTCTAAATGACTAATATCCTACGTGCGAGAGCGGCATAGCAAGCGAAGGAGGCCGCGATGAGGCCAGCGACATGGAGGCCAGCGACATGCAACACTGTTACAGCAAACTCGCTACTGAGCGAAGGGGAACAACTCTGTATGAAATACACAAAGGGAGGCAAATGCTTCCAACACATAAATTCGCAAAACTTATTTTATAACTAAAATACACCTATTTATATAAATAATGTCAACCAAAAACAACGATATTTGTTCAGAACATCAAATACAAAAGTTTGTATATGCCCCTATTAATCATAAGATTTAGATTACTATAAATGTATAATTAAATGTCTTCACCTTTTTCATTGTTGAAATCCAGACAGGTATTCTTCAAGTCTGTATTAGTAATACCAGTCCGGCTATCCGGCTACTTCGTTTCTTAGTGTTACTACACCGGAGATAGGCCTTATCTGAGTGTAATTAATGTGATAGCAACCTCTTATATCACCTCTCTGACTCATATCACCTCTCTTATCGCAAACCCGGGTAGAGTAGAGTATTGATCGGCTAAAACTGGGTTACATGTTTCACTGCTGGAGTGTTAGCATTTGCTCGTACACTGCACGTTAAACAGACACTCCAGAAATATTTGGGTCCACTGTTTCAAAATTCTTTAAATGTACAGAATGTTGGTATAAAAACGTATTAAAACTTATCAAAACGCATATATGATCTCAATCCAGACACTTGTGCGTCATGGGTCATTTGATGACAAATCTAATGCAGCAAATATGACGTTTAGGAGTTGCCTGTTTTCTTACATCTGATGTGGATTGAATTTTCTTTAAAAAGTTATTAACATCTCCATTGAAAATAGTTTTTTTAAACCTTTCGTAATGAGTATTTGAGATGTTATAAATCTATTTCAACATGTATATATTCTGGGTCGTATAAAAAGACAAACAAATGTCTTCTGAAAAGCACACAGTGGCTCTTTAAATATATGTCACAAATCAGATGAATATTATTGGGACTAAGATCATGGGACTGAACAACGTTAAGGCTAACTAACTTTACATTATTAGTTTTATATATGCTTGGTGACTATGGAAGGGGATGTGTGCCAAAAATGAATTCATGTACTTTCGTAACTTGCAAGATGTAACATGTCGTTCTCAACCATGCAATTCTTGAAAGACAAGTCCAATCGTGCAAAACTAACATTTCAATCCTGTAAAACTCAACTTGCTGTTCTCAACTTGACAAATTGAAATGTAATTCTAGAAATGTCAAAGACAAAACCCGATTTTATAACTTGAATAAGAGTAATATTCACAATAAGTAATGCTGAAAGTTAAGTTTTACAGATGGAAAACGAAAAATTAAGAATTGTAAAATCATCTTTTCAAAAAGACTTTTGCTTTTCGAGTTTTACACGATTTCAAAAAACATGTGTACATGATTTCGCATTGAATGGAGATGTGTGCCAAAAATGATATGCTATGCTTGATTCGTTAAAGCAAACATTTGACCAGTGCACGCTGATACTGCAACAGGCTCGAGAAAGGAACACGTTTATATTTTTTGTAAGCGGCTGACCTGCCTTGCGTTCAGTAACACGTTGTTCGCAGCGGGTATCCTTCTTTTAACATTGAGTGTTCGCGAGCGCTCGCGAACATCCCGGGAAATTTCGTGTTACTGAACGCTAACCGAAACAAATACCCTAATGACAGAATAACTGGCCTATTAACATTTAAAGCTTATTTTCATCTATCAAGCTACAGTGAAAATAACTTATATTTTCACTGCGAACGGTGACTGATATAATTTGACGTCATAAAACAATGGTCTCACGCGGCGAATTGGCTTATGACGTCACAGTGTTACTGTGGTGACGGGCTGTTCCTAGCGGCCGCTCGGCGTGAAAATGACCCTTTTCGGACGTAATTACATTGGTAAAATCATATAATAAATAGAATATCCGTCAATTCTTGACAAATACCATGTTTATCTCATCTCGTGAGGTAGAAAAGTTAAATATTTTCACTCGTGGCTGCGCCACTCGTGCAAATATAACCTTTCTACCTCACTCGATGAGATAAACATGGTATTTGTCAAGAAAAGACATATATCCTCTATTAAATGACAGTAAATGTAAGACTGCGTTGAATATTCTTATATTAGATTTAAAGTGACACAGAGTATCTTTCTTAAAATTTTATTTGGTTTTGATAAGCTTCAAAATATCTAATATGCTTATTGAAGTTCATATCTCATCACTGGACTTGAAAATATATCCATTTATGCATAATATCTAAAATGCTTGATTTTATGGAAAAATCAAGAAAGCATCTCAAATACGTTTAATGTTCGAAATTATGCATCCAATTCATCTACCTATTAGTAACAATACCTAATAAACACTATCGAATCGAATATATCTTCCTGTCAGCTTATGACAAGGTTTCAAAATTACGTTTGGCGAATTTGCGCGCGCCACTCGAGCCACATTGTCCGGTTTTCGATCAAAATCCCGACTTTGAATGGCCGTATTTTCGCTCTTATGTACTGATTGACCGTTAACTTGTTATTTTCAGCAACAGTTAGTGGTTCCCGATGTAGTAACATCGATTTCAAAATTTGACATATGTGATCCTATTAATATACTCTGTGTCTCTTTAAGTGATTATTTGAAATTTGAATTTGAAGCGATAAGCCGATAACTATGCATAGTTGGGTATATAGCTTTGAATTTTAATGCCATAAAAGTAGCAATCTATACAAAGTATTTCAAGCTCACCCATTTTGGCATATATTTATTTAATAAACCACTTTTAGTAAGAGTAAAAATGTCAAAAACAAACATTTTCTTCATTGCGATATTATACCAAAATAGATTTAGAAATTAGTTTCGTTAAAGTTTAATCAATTTTAAGTTACATTCAATTAAATGTACTTCACTTGATTTGTTTTAATATTGTGGTTGTGCTTCTCACTTTCAAACATAAACAGTAAGGGTCAGTCTACTCTGTCATCTTTTCATTTCTAAAACGTGATATATTAAAGTACCAGTATAGCACTCTCTACTACGGAACCGTAGAGGGACATTGAATGAGTTTTATTTAGAGATTTTTAAGTCGTGGCCACAACCAGTAGATTTTAAGTATAAGTTGGCCATTTTGTTGAGAGATAAAACGTAGTAGGTTGGTTATGATTGGTGCTTTAAGCCCCTCAAGAAGGGCAGGAGTGTTAGACCGAAAATAAATCTGGCTTTCCTCTTAATGAGGGTCATTTGATTTAAATCATAACCTTTCTGTGTGTGTTTTACAAGACAACCTTTTTATTTGAATAAAACGTTATCATTAAGACTATGAAACCTATCCTACGCTGTTTGTCGTTCATATCTCATTCCTTATTCAATATTACATTTTACGAGATACATGAAAGAGCACTACGCATATGATTTGTTGTAACAAAGAATGGTGTTTCCAAAAGACATACTCAGTGTGCAAATACTACATTGTCAACAATGTACCAAGTATATTTGGTTACTCTGTCAAGAGTTCAATCAAAAAGGATTTATCAATAATCCATTAAAATTTCACAATCACTTCGTGCAAATCGTAACTACCGGTAAAACACTTTAATTTATGCCTATCTAGTAATTCGCCTTGCCCTAAACCTTTGTGTTTCAGCCACCTTGGTTAGTAAGAAGATGGTCAACAACACATACAAATGGACTTGTAACATTTTAGATTGTTATCAATTTAAAAAAGATAAAACTCATAAACAAAAACATTTTCGAATTTTCGAAATTTTCTATGTTATCAAGCTACTTAATTACTTAAACCTCTTTCAACCCTAACCCTTATTGTAAACCTCGGTTTCAATAACCCTCACCTAACCATATACCCAACTGTTACCACCCCAACCCCCGTACCCTCTAAATATCCCTTGTTTACATAAACTTAGTTTATTGTATTACCAAACCATTACCCGTGCCTTGCCCTATTCTTCTGGTTAATATTAGGTTTCATTACACTTTCGAAAACGGCTCATAGATGAGAAATGATGATTGTTCATCGGGTTTTGTCTTTTACATTTGTAGAATTACATTTCAATTTTGTCAAGTTGAGAACAGCAAGTTGAGTTTTGCAGGATTGAAATGTTAGTTTTGCACGATTGGACTTGTCTTTTCAAGAATTGCACACATCCACTTCCATAGGCGACATTTGATAGATTGCTTTCCTAAAATCATTATTTCATAGCACATAAAATCTTTTATCTTTTTATCTTTAATCCATTTGGAGGCTTACAATTTCTCAAAGCTTACATATATAAGATAAGAAACCAGTCATACGAAAATTACTTGATCAAAGTCACCCAATCAATAAGAGCAATATAATAGGTGCTGAACATTCGGGGACGACTTGTATACTGGCAAATCTTTCGTAGTCTTATTTGTCTTATGATTTCAACACTATTACCAAATCGCTTACTTCAGTCCTCATTAATCTTTATCTTATCATACATGTAAAAAAAATCATTAACCTACCAGAAACGTTCAAAATCCTAATCCTATCGGACATGTATAAAACCATTATCCTACCAGACACGAGAACAATCAAAATCCTACCCGACACGGGTATAAATTTAATAACCTCCACATAAGCCAAGGAACCTTATTTGAAGGTTGTATACTCCAACAGTAGGTATCATATCATCGTTTAATAGTATCATACTTTTTAATGTACATACCTTATATGCTACATGACATTAAATAACTGAGTTTACTCACATGCAGCCTATAAAGTAGAACAGCTCCCCAGACCTCGCTGTACTAGTTAGCTTGCTGTCGTGGCCGTCATATGCAGTCACGTGACAGGATCTAACAGGACGTGAATCAAAGGGGAGTCCCCTTTACAATATTGCACTGCGTCATAGCTCACTTGCAAACAAACAGTTATAAGGTGTAGGTGTGAGACTTTACTTGCAGACAAACAGTTATAAGGTGTAGGTGTGAGACTTTACTTGCAGACAAACAGTTATAAGGTGTAGGTGTGAGACTTTACTTGCAGACAAACAGTTATAATGTTTAGGTGTGAGACTTTACTTGCAGACAAACAGTTATAATGTTTAGGTGTGAGACTTTACTTGCAGACAAACAGTTATAATGTTTAGGTGTGAGACTTTACTTGCAGACAAACAGTTATAAGGTGTAGGTGTGAGACTTTATTTGCAGACAAACAGTTATAAGGTGTTGATGTGAGACTTTATTTGCAAACAAACAGTTATAATGTGTAGATGTGAGACTTTATTTGCAGACAAACAGTTATAATGTGTAGATGTGAGAGTTTACTTGCAGACAAACAGTTATAATGTGTAGATGTGAGAGTTTATTTGCAAACAAACAGTTATAAGGTGTAGATGTGAGACTTTATTTGCAAACAAACAGTTATAAGGTGTAGATGTGAGACTTTATTTGCAGACAAACAGTTATAATGTGTAGATGTGAGAGTTTACTTGCAGACAACAGTTATAAGGTGTTGATGTGAGACTTTATTTGCAAACAAACAGTTATAATGTGTAGATGTGAGAGTTTACTTGCAGACAAACAGTTATAAGGTGTTGATGTGAGACTTTATTTGCAGACAAACAGTTATAAGGTGTTGATGTGAGACTTTATTTGCAAACAAACAGTTATAAGGTGTTGATGTGAGACTTTATTTGCAAACAAACAGTTATAAAGTGTTGATGTGAGACTTTATTTGCAAACAAACAGTTATAAGGTAATGATGTGAGACTTTATTTGCAAACAAACAGTTATTAGGTGTAGATGTGACAGTTTACTTGTAAACAAATAGTTATAAGGTGTTGATGTGAGACTTTATTTGCAAACAAACAGTTATTAGGTGTAGATGTGAGATTTACTTGTAGTCAAACAGTTATAGGGTGTAAATGTAAGAGTTTACTTGCAGACAAACAGTTAGGCCTATAAGGTGTAGATGTGAGAGTTCACTTGCAGATAAACATTAATAAGGTGTAGATATAGAGAATACTAAACGACGTCCAGTTTAATAACATATTTATGAAACGAGAGGATGGTATTCGTATTTTAACGAGCGAAAGCGAGTTAAATACAAATACTATCCACGAGTTTTATAAATATGTTATTAAACTGGACGGAGTTTAGTATTTTATTTATTACAATCTTTAAATTAATAAAATAAACTGAAAATTGTTTGCTTTCAATTCTCGTAGCTGTGCGTAGGAATACAATTCTTACAATGGATGCATGGCGTCATTATATAGACTTTGAACAATGAACAAATAGGTCATGAGTAAATCCCTTAATTAATGAGTTATTATAACAGCTTTTATTTTGAACAATACAAATCAAAAGCTCTCATTCAATTATGTGTTTGTAATAGTTCCGAAAAACGCAAATTGGTGAGTGAACAAAAACATCTGTCGCTGAATTGTGCGAATGAATGTCAAGTGATTGTGACGTCATCGGAACGTGCGTTTTCAAGCGTGATTCAGTCGAGTAGAGCCGTGGTTTTCCGTACACCCGAGGAAAAGAACACTCGTGGCGCTATTGCAAATTAATATTAACCTTACTATTAATTGATTTAACGAAGCTGAATGAACTAAAGATTACATTTTCCTTTTAGTATTAACAGGGGGATTTATTTATTTAGTTTATCAATGAATATATCAGATATATCACTGTTCGAAAATTCCGCACACTTGGCTGGTAATTCCGTACACGAAAGCTGCCTATTCCGTACACATGTCGAAACATGTGATAATTTTATTAAATATACATAGATTGTTAAAGGTAATTGATCTAAACGTATCTTGAAGATGCATGCAACAATGTCTTTGTTTGTAAATATCTGACGAAACAGCAACTTTGTCTCAAAGACATATGTACTATACCATATAGTAAACTAACAGTGATGATTTATCTCATTTTCTTGATTACTGTAAACATAGAACGTCAATGACAAGGTATTAAAGCCATCTTTACTAAAAGTTTGCCTTTTTTCGGTCTGAAAACATAATCCCCATGTATCACAAGCAACTGAGAAATTTTGTTTGCATCTTTTGACAATTTCAACTCGTTATTTGTAGCGGAACAATTAAATGTTGAATATGCTCCAAGACTAACGGATGGTTATTGACCTCTATTTATTGCGGTTTTTATAAGATAGTTTCAATTTTAATCATCATATGTGACAATATACACGAATAGAATCAAAATCAGATGTCATAACCGATTTCTTTAAGTTTTGATACGAAATGGCTAACAAGGGAAAAGCTATAAAGTTTGCATTTTCCTTTTAAAGTTCTTAAACTGATACTATCCTGTCATTAATGTATGTTGTAAAGCAAATCAAACTTATTCAAAGGGGCACACTTAGAAATAACATTTAAGAATGAAAGTTTTAAAAAGTTTTATGGGTGAAAATCATTTTCTGTTTGGTGGCATTGAGAGGGTTAAACCGAAAATCGGTGTACGGAATAACAAGCACCCTGCAAAAGCAGCAAATTCAGCTGCGTGCTATTCCGTACACTTTTGTTAGGTCTTATTTCGTCTTTAAAATACAGTGTTTTGAGTCAGGTATGATTCAGATTGTTTATCAAGTTCCAAACATGTTATTTCAATGATTTTATTCTATATAAAAGTTTTAATTGATTATTGAATGACCCGAATAGCGTAAAGTAATGAACGACCTTGAATGACTATGAAGGTCAGGGGTTATAGTCAAAACGGCGACAAACCAAAACGGCGACAGGCCGTTAGTCAAAATGGCGACAAATTAGACGGAACGGCGACAAAAATAACTAGTCAAAACGGCAACAGCATAGCATTTGTAATAATATAGGACAACAGAAAACAGGATTCATCTTTCCGTTGTTTACTATGACATTGTATAAAAAATTATATTAATTCTCAACGCACTTGAGTCATTATCAATTATACTGAGTCCAAATCGCTAGTTATGGCCTATGGCAGTACAATGAAACATATATTATGATATGAAATATGATTTAGACTATTGATCTCATCAACTAAGTCATTAATATAAACTGAAAACAGCGTGGGGATTAAAACACATCCCTGACGGACACCAAACTGAACTTGAAAGGAATTAGTTTCATTATAATTTATACATTAACACATAACAATGACGATTGACTTTATCAAAAGTCTTTTGATTGTTTGTACATAAAATTTATATCTCTTTGTACACTAATACCACCAATGTTGGTTTTTGGAGAATAAAGTGAAGTTGAAGTTGATAGAAAAGATCGTGTGTACTAAGTGATAATAATCACGGCAAATCGTGCTCTCATTGATGCCCCTCCGATATCAATCAGTGTCATAGTAATTGGTCGTAATTAATTAATCGACTAAAGTAATCAATGCTTAATTGGAAGGAATTGACCATTGTTCTGTAGTTACTGATATTGTGATCAATTTTAGTTTCCAATTGTTACAGTTGTTCTTACCTTTACAGTTCTTCTCAGCAGTAAAGCTGCATGATCTTCGTTACTTAGTTTGTTTAGAATAAATATCCAATCTACTGGGTGGAATGATTTTTCAATTCTATTAAAAAAAGTAATTCGGGTATAGATTTACATTTTCCTTTTTTGGTACGCATGCAATGTTCAAAAAGTCAAGATCACCTATACATTATTACATACAACATTTGATGACAAACATCGATAACAAAATTGATCACATCGTGCATGGTAGCCATTGAGGTGCTATCTTTAGGTTTGTACCAGTGAACTTACAATAAAATATTATGGTAATACTGAGTGAAAGCAATCATATATACCAAATATGATACTTGAAATCTTATTCTATTAGTTATAAAAAAATAAACTACGACTCGAAAGCAAATCAAACGCTCACAAGCAACACATTTCACATGCATGAAAGAATGCCTTATCAAACTTTAAAAAACAAATTACAAAACAACTAAAAAACAAACATGCTACAACGTCATTTTCAAATGTATTAAATATATTTTAAAAAATTGCTGTCGCCGTTCCGTTCAAATGTTGTCGCCGTTACGTCCAACGAATTTGACATATATTTTATTGATAAATGTGTTTCGCCGTTTCGACTAGGCATTTGTCGCCGTTTTGACCAAATTGTCGCCGTTTTGGTCTGTCGCCGTTTTGGCTTGTCGCCGTTTTGACCGTATCCCAAGGTCAGGGTAAAAAAATGGGCGTGGTCAACCCCATTCAACCAATCATCGTTTTTATTAAATTTTTGACAGAAAACGACAACTTGAAAAAGTAATAAATTTTTCAAAACTGTTTTGGCTTTGGCGGGAATTAATTTTTACACTTTTCAAAACAAACCAGAGACTTTACAAAGCAAATATCGAGGTGTACGGAATTAGCCGACCGTACGGAATAGCACGGCTCGATCTACTCTAAGCTTGAGTTAGTGTCAGTGGGGGGAACACTGTCCTTGTTTACGTTCCATTATTAAGATAGATTGGGGAATACCCTCTTCAATTTAAAATTTCATCTTAATTAAATCTAGATAAAACAAAAAGACCGTTGCTTTGAAATGCGAACTCGTCTTCGAGTTGCTAAACGCTGCTAGGAGCTTAGGGTTGCAAGGGAGATAACTCTAAAAACCTTTTAGCGTTTCGCCGAATTTGAACTTGTTACCTATTAAAGATAACATTGCTGACATCGTTGCTTACGGAACCACCGACAATTATCATTTAGTACTGACGGTGACATTTCAAGAATCGACCGAAATCGGAAGGGATAACCTCTACTATCGAATGCCGACTTGAACCTGATTCCGATCGAGGTCATGTTTACATTTGAAGATGAACGCTGTCGCTGCATGGTAATGTTGTGCTGGTATCTCTGATTCTTTTCATTGTTTCTCGGACAATTTAAACATAAACAGATAGACCTAAACACTTTTTAAAACGAATTTATTTTCATCTCGTTTATCTTTCGTTTCGAACACACGCAATTTTGATTGATATCATCAATCGGTAGATCTAACTTTTCATGCCACGGCAGGAAAGTAGTTCCGGATGCGATCGCTTTCACGTGCAATGTTTCACAACAAGATATACTGAAGCCACTGTGAAGGAATGAGATGTGCTGATGTGATGCAAATCCCGATGCACAGTAGAGTACAATATTGGGAGCCCAATATTGTTTTCACAAAATATTTGGATCAATTAAATTAATTAAATTAATCAATTAAAGAATTTGACTTTACTTGGTTTGATGTAATTTTGATATGAGGTTCTTGTGTGCGTAATTAGTATTAATAAGTATCTTTAATATCGCTTTCTCAGTTTTCACCATGTGCATTATACAATATATCCTGGATCATTTTTTTCGAGATATGATACTGTGTTGCGGTATCGTTACACCTCTAATAATTTAAACAGAGGTTTTCTATGAATATCATTTAATAACATTTATCTGTGCATACATGTAAATCAGTGTAACAATGTAAAGTAAAAATATACTGTCTGCAAAAACAAACTTCATTGAAGCTTATCCTCCTGTAACATTGATGTATGGATGAAAGGGGTATTTGTAGTTTTACATTGTCAGCTAAGGATATATACTGCACAATGAGAGAAATACAACTTGAAAAGTTCTTGCAAACCTTTTTCAAGATTTATTAAAATTCTTTTAGACTTTGAAGATTTGGACTTACCCCAAAATGAGACTCCTGTTAGAGGTGTGACTAATGACTTTTTTTACATGATATCAATACATTGAGAACAAAAATTCTTGACCATAATGTGACAATATACAACAGACTGTGATATCTGTTTACGATAATCTTAATTATCATATATCTATCAATAATATGTGTTGTTTTGCATGTGTGATAGAGGCAATGACACAGCACCCATATTGCCGCCCGGTCCGCAAATCCATATCAGCCATATCAGACCGGTCCGCAAATCCATATCAATATCAGCCCGGGGGGACTTTTGGTTAGAGTTATCTCCCTTTGCAGAGAAACGTCATTTATTATATAATTAGCAATGAAATATAGGGTTATACAGTGAAAATATAATCCATATTTTAAGAAAAGCAGTAGAAAGTCCTATTTTCACTGCAGTGAAAATATAATGCATATTTTCACTGCGGTGAGAAAAGTAGGACAGACCCTATTACCTCCCCTTGAAACACGATTATCTCCCTTTGAGGAAATCGAACGCTTGCCTCGCGTCACGGCTTTGGTTAGGATTAAAGAAAACCGACTCTTTAAGATGTTTTCGGTATGTAACTGTTAACATTTTGCAGTGACAATGTATCCTTCAACCAGAAGTTCATATCTTGTTGTTGTAGTTAATAATTGTTCATTTTATCGCAAAATAAATTTACGAAGCGAGAGATCTGTCACACCGACATAGCGCTTCCCTCACTGTATCCGTTCGCGTAAAAACTGACTTTCCAAAATAGATAAGGAGCCTTTGTTTCACCTAATTATGAACAAAAACATATTGTGGATTTGATATCATTAAACATTCATATTTTACATATTTTTCGAAAAACTATTTCCGATTAAATATTGCAATATTTCTATCGAACTTTTTTTTACCGAGAAAGGATAAATGGAGTTGCTAGACTGTCATTCATCACAACAGGAAAACTTTGCCTTCCGATGTCCGACAACTCTGTTTTATGATCTTAAAATTATATAATAAATAGACTAATTCATTGTTTTTGCCGAATATCATTTCTATCTCATCTCGTGAAGTGAGAAAGTGTCATTTTCTGCGCCACTCGTGAAAATATCACTTTCTCACTCCACTCGATGAGATAGAAATGATATTCGGCAAAAACAATGAAATAGTCTCTATTAGCAACATAGATATTATATTTTGCGTTTGCTTTACCAAAAACGATGTTTTGAAGCTTTTAGCTAAAGTTATTCTTTACAAACACCAAAAGGTTAAATTTTCTAGTAATGTAAATAAGTTGAGCTACTCACAATATTTTTCTCAAACTTAACTCTTTGTAATGAATGATCTTTTTGTTATTTTTATGACTTTTTATTTCTGTTTCAACATTTTTTATCCATGCGGCCCTCGGGCTGATATGGGGGTCTCGGGCTGATATGAGGTATGATATGAAAATTGACATGTTATAACCTCTAAAAACAACATGTTTGTTCAAGCTTTTTATCTATAAAGATATAGTTGTTGGCTGTACGTCTGTATGTGATCACAATGTTTCCGGGGCAGAATTTGAAAACCGTTACAGCTAGCTCAATGAAACTTGGTATATTGACTCATCATAGCATGTAGTTGTGCCTTTTGGGGTTTTCATTTTTCTGGAATTTTTAATTTTTCTGGGTTCCATTCACATGAGGAAGTTGACACTGGCATAACATAAGCAATTTAACTTATTTATTAAGAAGATTTATCTGTGGTTTATCATAGTCTTTTTTTGGTTATTAAAAGTCTAACAAAATAGCTGCATGTATGAATACAACATTATTCACATCATCAGTACCGGTATATCAAAATATATACTTAAAGTTATCAACTTCGGTGGGGCCAGGGGGATAAGCCATCTCTTCTGATGGCTCTTGTTTTTTCTATTACATACCCTGAAAAGAGTGTGCTGTGACATAACTGTGTCGAAACATAATCTTTCTTTAATATCATTGCGATACCTATCGAATCGGGACATTGACTGTATTGTCAGAACGCTTACAAATATCGAATTTTATTATTCTTGGCTTCAGTGGACACTGGACAGTATAAAATCAATAAGTCAACCTTTAAGATAAATTTCATTATAGAATGTTTCTTTGTAAAAATAAAAATGAAATTGTGTTATCAAAAGGTTTATTATACTCAATGAAAGGACTGTATATCAACTAGATTTTGCACAATTAATAAATCTACTATTAATGTTGAGAAAAGGGAATCATTACACTCCACTTTACTTTTTACTCATGCACCAATATGCAGCGATGAATTGTTTGTCAGTTGAGAAGCAGTGTTGTTTCTAGGGGGTCAGGTAAGGGGGTCATTTTGACCTCTTTTTTTAGGCGATTGGTCCCCTGGCAAAAGTAAAAGTATCCTATTGCTCCAAATTTTAAGGTACACCAATCAGGACCTGAGACATGTCTCAGGCTGATCTACAACATGGCCAGAAAAGATCAATAATGAGGAGCTATGGCGAAAGGCAGGGCAAGACTCAGTCACTTCACAGATGTTGAAGAGGAAATGGAGCTGGATCGGTCACACTCTCAGGAAGGCTCCATCCAGCGTCACCCGCCAAGTACTGACGTGGAACCCACAGGGGAAAAGAAAAAGAGGAAGGCCCAGAAACAGCTGGAGGCGAGACACAGAGGAGGAGGCCAAACTGAATGGAAAGACCTGGATGGAGATAGAGCAGTTAGCCCAGAGCCGCGTTAGATGGAGGGTTGTCGTCGATGGCCTATGCTCCCAGGGGGGCAAAGGGCCTAAGTAAGTAAGTAATCAGGACCTGCTCTAGGTACAATGTACAACACCAGAGAAGGCAATTTGTTGTAAATCTGAACATCATCAAGTGAGACTCTTGTCAGTCTTACTTCTCTTTAATCATACCGACTGTCATTTAAAAAAATCAAAGAAAAGATTAAGAAATTAAGATTTGATTTGCTTATTTGCTAACATGATTGAAGTTTCTATTTTGCAACCTTTACTTGTTTCACATTCTTAATTTCTTTGATCGATCATTCCAGTGTTCACTGTTGACTGAATAGAGTGATTTTGTGTTGGACAGATTTGAGCTGAATATGCTGGCATCATTAACCGATATTCAACCTGAAATTCAGCTTCTTTGGGTACATTATACTTGCAGTCTTACAACAATGTAAGTTATCAATCTTTGTTTTCTGATTTCAATGAATTTCTGAACTTGATAATTATTTAATGTTACATTGTTATATAACTTAACACTTAACTTGAAAATATCCATTGGCGGCCATTTTGTGTGAACACCTTTAATTATACCCCCGACCAACGGTCCGGGGTATCTAGTAATACCGGGAATCCTCGTATTTAAGCCCAGGGCTTAATTTCGAATTCCACCCCTTTCATATGAGAAATATATTTTCTGAAATTAACAGAGCTACAGATAACTTTTTGCCTTATTGGGTAATGTACTCCTTTGTAATAATTTAATTGGGTATTTTAATTTTCATTTGAGTAACCAAAATATTTGTACTCCTCAAAATCAGCTCAATTGGGTACTTTCTGGAATTTGCGTTTCTTTATGATAATATATTTGAAATGAATTAATTACATTATAGAAGACGACTTAGTCAATCTTTATCAGAATATGCTGAGTTTATGACATCCATAATATATATATGCTGAATAAAAAAGGTTAGGGACAGGGTTTTACGGGACTCAATTTTCCTGAGTATTTGACGCAGAAAATGTCAGGAGGACCCCCAAAAACATAGTCATGTGGGTCCTCTGCGACTCAGTATTATTGTGATACAAATATCCAATATTTAAACAACAAGCAGCTGACATGGTCGAGCTATATCCCCCGCAAATTGCACAATATGTATAGGTTTTCTTTATCATATTTCCGATTAATTTTTGTCGCACAAATTAACAAAACAATTCGTGGGATATGAAAGAAACTGTTCTAATAAAAAACTATATCATACCAACTTTATGTTCACTGTTGGGCATATTTCGACTTAACTGACAAAACTAAAATCAAACGAATGAATTTATGTATTATGTATTTGGATCTCCAAGATCAATTTGATCATATTTAAACAAATATATTTTCAAAATTGTTCACACCAACATATGATTATGTATCTCCATAACAAATTTGATCAAAATGTGATGATTAGTTAAGTTGTGAGATGGGCAGGACTTGGAACAGATTTCCAACAGTCCTATTTTTTTGCAAAAAAAGGCAAAATTTTATAAAAATATTTTCAAAATTGTGCTCCGTGACACACCTTCATATGATTATGTATCTCCATATCAAATTTAATCAATTGTGATGATTAGTTTAGAAGTTATGACCCGGACAGGACTTGTAACAGTTTTCCAACAGAGTCCTCATATTTTGCCAATAAAAGCAAAATTTTATTAAAAAAAATTCAAAATTGTTTTCATGACACACCTTCATATGATAATGTATCTTCATATCAAATTTGATCAATATGTGATGATTAGTTTAGAAGTTATGAGTCGGACAGGACTTGTCACAATTTTCCAACAGAGTCCTCATTTTTTGCCAAAAAAGGCAAAATTTTATAAAAATATTTTCAAAATTGTTCTTCATGACACACCTTCAGATGATTATGTATCTTCATATCAAATTTTATCAATATGTGATGATTAGTTAAGAAGTTGTGAGCCGGACGGGACTTGTTACAGATTTCTTACAAAATTTACCACTTTTTCTCCAAAATCCTAATATCTTATGTAGATTTTCAGAAAGTTGCTTCTCATGACACATTATTACATGTTTCTACATGTCCATAACAAATTTGAATTGTTAAAATGTTAAAATGGTTGATTAGTTAGAAAGTTATGAGCCGGACACAAAGTGTAACGGACGGACGGACGGATGGTACCAATTTTAATTCCTCCCGCAACTTCGTTGTTGCGGGGGATATAAACACATTTCAGTAAGATTTTATGTTAAGATGGTATTGAAATATCAACCAATAACCATCCCGCCATAGGCAAAACTTAAGTAACCTTTAAATCAAGTATGAAACATCCATAATTTTTTTAAAACACTCCTGAAATAGGAAAAGAGACTCCCAAAAAATATATATACTGAGTCTCTGGGACTCTCACTTTTGGATGCTTATATAAAACCCTGTAGGGATATTATATATATGTTTTTGTCATTTATCACTTATATCATTATTCATACTTTCAATATGTACAAGAACAACTTTTTTCCACACAATTGTTATTTTATAACCAGTTTTTAAAATATGGCTAGCCCTACACTGAGTCCTTTAACTGGCAACTTTTTGGTCAGAACTGGTAACGTTTCAAACATTTTCTTTACTTTCCCCAGAACAGACAGGCTAGGTTTTCAATCTCTTTTATACACTGTTATAACTGTGAAAAAATTTCAACTTTTATATTTATATAGGCCTATACAAATATTCATTATTTCATAAAAATATGAATATCCAAAATTGTTTGTGTCCAGTATACACGATTTTCACTTTATAAAAAAAGATACGATAAAGACAACATTACAAAAAGAAATAAAGCCATTATCTAACTTTTACAATTAAATGCAGATAATACTGAAAGCTATAATATCGTCAGGGAGCATCAAAAGGTTAAAAAGATAGTCTACAGCTATCTTAGGACCGAAGAAGACGGTGAAACTAAAATCCAAGGACTAAATAATGATGCAGTTATCTGTAGTTAGAAATAGTCGGACGATATTTACACAACTTGGCCTTAGTCACATGTTAATAAACTCCTAACTGTGTCGTTAATCAAGTCATGTTTGTTGTAAAGGCGTAACTGACACTGCCTGAGAGTATGTGAGAGTTCTGAAAATAGATCTGAGAGGCCGATATCGGCTCTGAACATTTTGGGCAATAAATAACAGGTACGCAAGTTTGGAGTTCTAATTGCTTTGTGTACGCATGGTGAATGAAGTTAATTGAGTATTTAAAAAAATGTTAGCGTACTTGTACACAATAAACTTCAATTGAATTGGGTTTTCACAAAATTGTTTGTGTAATTTACGCAAGTACGCAGCTTATCTGTAGCTCTGAATTAAGCCCAAGGCGTAATTTCGAAGGGAGATGAATTACAACAAAACTTGTTTTTTTTATTTTACTTTCAATCTAAGGAATCCCTAGTAGTCGAGGGTTTATTTGTTAATGACTCCCATGCTGCAATGGCGAATGAAAAAAGAGAGACTTATTTTTCTTTTAAAAATGGATGATTACCAATGTCAACCCTTTACTCTATATCAGTTCCTGCTTTCTTATCATCTAATGTATTTATATTGGTATTATTATTATATTAATTATTATGTTTGGTGTCTAAAATGGCATTTATATTTTCAGACCAATGCATTTTCTACGTTTAAACCCCATTATCTATCGAAGCCTAAAAACAGGCAGTGGTTTCATCGAAAATAGCTGTTTTAGTCATTTTGAAGTGAGAAAATATGTTATCAAATTTAAGCCCATGGGCTAAAATACGAAAATCAAAACTCGTTAATAAGCCCATGGGCTTAATTTGAATTTTTTCACAAATTTCCATGTTTTGAACTTAGTCATTTTCCAATATCAGATTTGTCCGACCTATTACGGGAAAACTATTCATCCGATTGATTTCAAATTTTGCACATGTCTTCTACCCCACTAGGAGGGGTGCGGTGCGAAATTGCAACAAATTTCATTGATATTTCAATTTTTTTACAAATTTCAATATTTTGAACATAGTCATTTTCCAATATCAGATTTGTCCAACCTATTACGGGAAAAAACTTTTCATCTGATTCTTTGCACATTTTGCACGTTCTTCTTCCCTACTAGGAGCGGTCCAGTGCCAAATCAAAACTAAAATTGATGAGGGTTTTGAACTTAGTCATTTTCCAACATCAGTTCTCCTACACCTTAAACACATACAACAAACGCTTCACATACAATGGAATGCTGAACGGTGCACCAACTGAGACACAAAGAACGGGCGTATTTACAGACCGAGCGAAAGCGAGACTTCTAAACGCTTTTCAATATCATCTTTAACATAGCCATCTTTCGCAGGTTCGCTTCTCCACCTGCCATGACGCTTGAACATTCTATCATTTATGCCATGATTAGCGGCTGCAGAGGCTCCGCCTGCTCTCAAACTGTGCAGACCAAACTTTGATATATCACTCACATGAGGACTAAACACCTCAATGAACAGCTCTCTCAAACGGGAGTAAGACATCGGCTTATTACACGCTCTCAAAGTGTAACCATTTTTACACCTAGACATGTTTCTGAATATAAACTCATCATCCTCAACTTCCACAGTTTTCAGATATCTCTCCAACCATAATACAGGGCACATATTCGTACCAGTACGGCCCATAATAAGCCAAGCCCCATCTCTATATACATCAGTTTTTGACTTCTGAATAAACACAGCTATATATGCTTGAGAGAAAACAATATCATTTCGCATTATAGCTAATAACTCAGACGATCTCATAAAACCTGCAAAAGCCAACAGGCACATTCTAAGCAACAGTTCTAAGTTCATACAAGGAACAATTATTGACGTCATCAGGCACTATCTTTTTAAGCATCTGAATAGTGACAGGCTCCTTCTTCACAACTGGCATAGCCAACTTTCTCCGTGCTGCTTCAAGCACATTTCTTACCAACGTACTCTCTGTAGGGCTTTCTAAACCAACTAAAACGTGAGCATGCCTCAAGCTATAATAGGCCGTCTGAACTGGTGAGAAAGACTTCACTTTGCTGACAAAGAGCTAGTAGATATAAAGAACAATTCAACGGTGATAAAGGCATATCTGTCACCAAACCCTGCGACGAAGCCCAATTTTTCCAGGCCTTAAAACCATAATCATATTTTTTAGTCGTAGAATCTGCTCTCTCGAATATGACAAATGTTCAGGAAGACTTCTGGCAAGCTTCCTCATAGGTGGCGGTAAAGTCAATATCTCACTTCCATATACATGCTCAAACACATCTGCAACACACAAACAACAACATCAGAATTGTACATGTAACGCCATCATGTTGAAGTTTAAATCGCTCACTCCAAACAAACCTGCACTATGTCTGCTTGGGATGTAAGCTTCTTTGCAAGTCGGAAGATACATCCATTCCTTAACTTGGGGAATGAATACCTTATTTGGGCATAGCAAAGGCCAGAAGCTAGCTGAATACCACTCAGGAATCACGAGAGTTCCCTTTGCGCTACACTCTCTCATGTGTATTAAAACACGAGCAACAAGACATATCGGGGGAACAATCCTGTTATTGTCTTCCCCCCCCCCCCCCAAGGCAGCGTTAAAGCATCCACTCCATTACTTCCTGGATTCCAGAACCGGGAGTTAAACCTTTCAACTTTAGCATTGTAATAAGAGGCAAATCTGTCAACTTCAAAGGGGCCCCATTTGGCACTAAGACGTTGGAACACATAATCTTTGATACCCCAATCATCGGCATCTATTATCTTACTCAAGTTATCAGCACGTTCATTTTCTAGTCTTGGTATCCACTGCATGTCCACTCTGATATCATGTTCATTACACACATTGAATATATCTAGAGCCAACACTTGAAGATGGGCTTTCATACTTCCCTTGCACACAATGGACTCAACATTTTTATTGTCAGTAAACCATTTGACTCTGTGGGACTTCAAAATGGGCACAAAACTTTTCATAACCAGTAACACGGCCTTCAGCTCTCTCCATGTAGAACTTTGTGACGCTTCTAAACTTGACCACTGACCTTGCGATAGGGCTCGACCAACCTCTACACAGTACCCGCCGAATCCGGAATTACTTGCATCACTATACACTACCCTTGTAGGAATAGTGACGTCACTTAGAACACGGTGACTGTACTTGTCTATATTCACACACCAAAACTGTAATTGATCTCTACTAAGCTGCGACAGCAATACATATTCTTTCCAAGTTACAGCTTGAAGCGTCTGAATGCTAAGAGACTTTGTCATAAGTTGGGACAAAGGACCAGCAACCATTTTCATAGAAATTACTTGCCCAACAACCGAGGCTAAATCTTTCACTGGAGTAGGGACAGTGAACGACAACAGATTACCTATGCTTACTTTGAGCTTGTCAATTTTCCGTTTGGGGATAGAAAACTTCATATGTGTGGTATCTATGACAAAACTTAACCACTCAATCACTTGCACTGGATTCCATAGAGACTTCTCAACTTTCGGAACAAATCCGGCTTTTAATAAATCTTGCTTCACCATTTGGCCGACATACTGCGTTTCATGTTCAGAATAACTTGAAAGAATGCCATCATCTTAAAACATAACAATTCTGTGACCTTGGAAACGCCAATATTTCACCAACTGTCTAGTTACTTTTGTAAACACATAAGGGGCCGTGCTTAAACCAAAAGGAAGAACTAAGAATTTATAATACTTTTTGTCTCTCCCCGCGCCCCAAGCAAATCCTAAGAATTGCATATGCTCATGGTAGATATCAATATGGTGATATGCAGAATGGATATCAAATTTCACGAGCCAACTGTTCTTTTCAATGTACATCAATGCAGTCCGCCAATCCTCATACTTCACTGAAGATTTCCACAAATGCTTATTCACTCTTGACAAATCTAAGATCAGACGTTTCTTACCGCAATGTTGCACTGCTACAGATAAAGGGTTTACAACGTAGGGCTTTTCTGAACATAAAGTAATTAAACCTCTGCGTAACAAATCTTGAACAGCTGATGTCACAAAGTCAGAATTCTCTTTCGCCGATCTATTGTTTCTTATATTCATTCTCTGCGGAGAAGAGTAAAAAGGAATTTTATATCCATTTTCAATAATGTCTAGAATGAAGTCTATCGTTCCTATTTCTTTCCAAAAAGATATATGCTTTTTAAGTCTACTCTTCACAATTATATCTTTCCCATCTTGTTCATATTCATAAAAGTCATGAGTAAGGGTAGATGCATTAACATCAACATAATCATCACATAAAGTATACTCAACTTCTGCTTCGTCCTTAGAACACACCGTAGGAACGTGTACGCCTGGAATTTGTTACACAACGGAAGTGAACGAGTTACTCTGCGAGAGAAAAGTTTGTTTCTGTGCATTAGGTGTAGGATTTTTCTCAATAATTCAGTTTTCAGGTACTTTTGAGAAAAAATATTTCGGGCTGTAAAATGGTAGGCACCGGTGAAAGTATAGGAGAAAATATATGTCATTATGTGCCCTCGGGCGGCTGCTACATCACAATATAGGAGGAAAACTTCGCATCTGAAACTTACATGTGTTCCATACTATCTTATTTTCAAAACACACATAAAAATATTCAAATATCTTTTTACCATATTATTTACCATCCATTAATCGACAAATGTGTCAAATATAAAGACATATTATTGTCAAATAACAAAATTAGAACCCTTGAACTAGACATGGTGTCAAATCAGAGTGAACGAATTACAGTCGGGGGTGGTAAACGAATTACAGTCACTTGGTGTTGCAGCTAGTGAACGCCTTCCACAACCGTCAATATGAATGATATTAAGCAATTTGTGTGTATTGTTGCTTACATAAAGTGCAATATTGACAAATGTAATTTTTAACCGTTATCATTACTTTCATCAATAAGTTAGAGTCGATTTGTGCATGTCTGATGAAAGTGTAAAGATTATACAATCCTTAGCAAAGAGTGAGTCATAATTTGCGAAATTGCATGCTATTTACCTTTTACTAGAATGATTTATGAATTGTGAAAAAGTCATTATCTTGTTCAGTTTAGAACACAAAGCTACGAAATTGTTTTGCTCACGCTTACGTATTTATTGTTCATCTTTAAACATATAATATAAAACTTTTAAAGCGACTGCCCATTGGCCGCTATGTTGAATCTGATAAATTTGCTGCTTTCACAGGAAATATTTTAATGTGATCTATGTCGAGTTCAGAAGAAATAACAAAAACAACCATAAGAAACCCATCTACGGGCCAGGACAGCCATAAGCTTGCGATTGTGGTGCCCTGTTTCAATGTTGGTCTTCCCTTAAAGAATGTCAAGATGCCTCTTCAGGAAGGACACTGCCTAAAGTTTCCTTAAAGACGTTCATTCATGAAACAAGTGAAATCATTTGCTTTATTTCAATTTTCACTGAATAGTATTTAGTAACCTTTTTATGTACATCAGTTTTGCTTTTATTGAAGAAAATTAATAATCTCAGCATGACGTTGCTCATTCTCTCCCCACAAAGGCAGCTCAGTCATACCCAAGTTAGCCTCTGTTCTATTACGCCAAGATCCTGGGGTTCCGGCAGATTGCCCTAGCGGCAAAAGTTGTAACTTGAGAAATCTCCCTTATTTGCAGCCAATGAAAACACCTTTTGGATAATATTATATATCCACGACTTGGGGATTTCTTTACGGTCGTATAGTGACATGGAAAGTATCATGCCTTTATGTTTATTTTTCATTAACAGTGTGAGAAAGAAACATTTGAAAATCAGATATGGATAGGGTTTTTTCATTAGAAAGATACTGTTTTATATTTGTGTTTATTATTATTTGTTTTATGATACATTTTATTTAATTAATTAATTTACCAAATAAAAACTAATGAGAAGGTAAAAAGCGATGTTTTGTAGAAGGAAGAGTTATCTCTCCTGAATGTTAAATTTCAACGATGGCTTTGCCGAACCACACGGAAATAGCCGAGGTTTTGCAAATGACCACTTTTGAAACGGCGTCGCTGATTGCACAACTAACTTCGATTGCCTCCAATCAGATTTCTACCTTTCTATCCCGTAATAGAACAGAGGCTAACTCGGGTATGACTGAGTTGCCTCTGTGGGGCGAGAATGGAGGTTGCTTGAAATTTTCAAAGTCTTATATCTATATTTTGAATAAAAAAACATTATACTTAAAGGGACAGTAACAGTTTTTTTTAATTGTATATATCAAATGTTTCGTTGATAATTGTACGTTAATGCTTAATGTTTTATTTTGATAATGTCAAAAATCTCATAACAACAACAAATCATTCACAGTCAGAGAACAATGTTTTGTGTGAACGCCTTTTATTCTTTTTATTTTTGTCAGAAAAAGGAATACCATGGCTCAACATTACATTATATATTTGATCAGTTATTACTGCATTTAAAAAAAATACATTGTCTTTCATTTTCCTGACATCACTTTATATTGCCCATTAAAACGTGCTACTGCCCTTTAAATGTCGATAATAAGTTCGTTTAATAAAAGATAAAACTGACAACGCAACCTTGTTAGTCCCCTTCAAACTCATCCATTGTCCGTTCGTCTGTTCGAGTTAAAGGGAACAGCTTTTCTCAGAAACTATTAGGTAGGAGAACCAAATTTGGTACTCACCTTCAGAGTAGCAATACAATGATGGAATTTTAAAATGATAAACCCGCAATAGTTTTTTTCCGAAGATATTGATGATGTCTGATGTGAGAAAAGATCTTAGTCTCATTTCGGGGTAGTCACGGACACTTTCGTCATTATGGTTGAATCCCTATAGTTTATACTTTACAATGAAGCACGATCATTATTTAATTGTCCATAAAGCGTCCCTTGAGGTCACATTCCTACACGGTAATTAAAACAATGAAATATTTAAGGAAAATGTAACCGCAGTATGCATCTTTTCTCTGGAATGAGATGTAATTTGTGAGCTCATGACAAACTGCATCGTTGTCATAATTTGATGCAAATGTCAGTAAGACATTGTTTGTTTAATGAAAAACATAACTATTAACCATGCACCCTTACATTATTGCTTAAGCTTAATACACAAATGTTGACTAGTATATGATGTTGGAATACTCGTTTTATAATGACAAGATTGATTATTTTTTGTCCTTAATGCTGTTCGGAAATAGCTTTTTGTTATGAAACATATACTTCAGATACAATAATGACGGCCCTGCCTGTTAATTTAACCTATGATATACATATCTATAATCTATTCTAACATAGTTCATTGTTCAAGTGACTTCACTGAGTTTTAGTTTGTGAATTGTTATACGTTGAGGTGAGTGTTCGTTTTTCAGGTGTTGTATGACGCCGCAGAAGCTATTGTATAATTACTAGCAATTACTACGTGCATACGGCTCCATTTGGAAGAGTTTCCTGGAATATTCAGAATAGATTATAGCATTTTATAGGTGTTTTAATAAAGAACTATTCTTAAAGTTGACCCTGTAACTCGTTCACGAAAGAAAATATAATTCGTTCACCACTTCGCAGACGTCTCTTTAGTAACGCGTTCACCACGATTTTATACCAGCTGTCTTTGAATGTAAATATCTCAGCGACTATTATTTGGATTTTGATAAAATTTTGGACTTGTGATCAATATGTATCAGTGTTTAAGGAAATATGATTTGAAATACTTATTTATTCATATAAAACAATTAACCGATCGTTTTTATGTGCACTTATCCTTTTGCAGCATGAAATCTCACTTAAATGTGCCTCTTATATCCAAATGCTGACCAGCTTTTCATTTCTAAAACCAACATTGTGTTAACTAAAGTCTACAATTTTACAGCCAGAAATATTTTTTCTCATAAGTACCTGAAAACAAACTTATCAACCAAAAACTACACCAAATGCACAAAAACAAACGGTGCTCTCGCAGAGTAATTTGTTCACTTCCCGTTGTGTAACAAATTCCAGGCGTACACGTTCCTACGGTGTGTAGAAAGTATCCGCTTCTTTGTCTCCCTTCCCTTCGTCTCCAGTGACTGGGGTCGCCGCACATGTAGCACGCTCCCCACCTCTGACCTCGGCCACGAAAATTGCTAGGCTGACCACCAGCACGAGGATCTGCAGTAGCTTGAGTGACAGTCGATGAAGCACGCGGAGTCGACTTCCAGGCTTGCCCTCGTGCAGAACGAGAGGCTCTTGTCTTGATTTTCTTGATTGCTTTGCTTTCTGCTCGATTGATCCTTTTGTCATCGTCGGAATCGGAAGCCAGTTCATGCGCTACGTAATTAGCAGCCCCGTCTAAGGACGGGGCTGCTATCAGTTTTTGTGAAGTTTCCATCGCCGCCGCCGCACTCGTACTACTAGCTATAACTTTTTTCCACTAAGCTTTCCAGAACTCTTATTCATACCTTATAACTCATACCTCGGGGGAACGATTTTGACACGTTCACTTTCAAGGTCAAAGGTCAAGGTCACGAGCTATGTATTCACTCTAAGAATTCCTTGTAAACGCGATAACTTGAAAAGTTTTTGTGCTATGAAGCTCTAACTTGGTATATATCATCCTTGGAAAAGTAAAATTTTTTGAAAAGGTTTTGGCTACAATCCGTCAAAGGTCAAGGTCACAGCAAGGTCATGACGTAAGCATGTTTTAGCGAAAATGCTTTTTTTTAACTATGAACACTTTTAATCAATACATGATTGTTATACTCAATAAAAAGTGTTCAATGATTGTGTGACCTTGAAGATCAAAGGTCAAGGTCATGAGATATGAGTTATTACAAAATGCACTAAATTTGGGTATAACTTTATCCCATTTAGCTTTTCAGAACTCATGAACATGTCTAAATGTTAATACTTCCAGGGAATCATTATGACATGTTCACTTTCAAGTTCAAAGGTCAAGGTCACGAGTTATAAAATCACCGCAAAATTCCTTGTAAACGCGATAACTTGAAAAGTTTTTGTGCTATGAAGCTCTAACTTGGTATATATCATCCTTGGAAAAGTGAAAAATTTTGAAAAGGTTTCGGCTACAATCCGTCAAAGGTCAAGGTCACAGCAAGGTCATGACTTAAGCATGGTTTAGCGAAAATGCTTAATTTTAACTATGATCACTTTTAATAAATATTTGATTGTTATACTCAATAAAAAGTGTTCAATTATTGTGTGACCTTGAAGGTCAAAGGTCAAGGTCATGAGATATGAGTTATTGCAATACCTTGTAAACACAATAACTTGAAAAGTTTTTGTGCTATGAAGTTTAGATTTTGTATATATTATCTCTTGAGAAGTACAACATTTTCAAAAAGTTTTGGGTACGAACTGTCGAAGGTCAAGGTCACAGCAAGGTCAACATATATGGAGAAAATGGATTAATTTAATTTTTAACACTTTATTTCATTACAATAATGTTATACTCAATGAAATGTGTTCATTGATTGTGTGACCTTGAGTGTCAAAGGTCAAGGTCACGAGAAAATTCCCAATTTGGTGAGGCCTTTAAAAGGCGGAACAGGGTAAGGCGAAACCCAAAGTTCCGGGGCTGCTCTGCTTTTGCGGTATCCCGCAAACGCTAATCTAGTTACGAACTGTTTCCCAGCCTCCTTCTGAAGAATCAGCTATCTTTATATGCTTATTTCTTGTAAGAATTCTCGACAATTCTTGACTTATCAAATCAAGAGCATAATCAGTCTTCCCATACTGCCCAGCAAAGCGTAATTGTTCTAAGTTTTCAATAGCTTCTGAATTGAAAACAAACTGAATCTTGCTACCTTCCCTCTTCCATTGATAATCCTTCTTAGCTTTTAATTTATGAATTTCTTTAGTCGTCTTGTTAAATTCAACTCTTAAACCTTCAATCTTCTCATTAACTGACGCTTGAATTTCTGCTCTCGATTGATCCAACTTCTCCAAAATAGTGTCTAACTTGTTGCTGTCCGTGTTAACTTGACCGGGACAATCCATTATTCAAACTGACCGCTGGTGCACCGCAGCTGAGAATGACCTCATTCGAATTACCCGCCCTTTTATACCCGATATAGCGCCATCTACAATTGCATTACCTCCCTTTGTTGTATCTTCCGACGCTAGGAGAAAGAAATTTCCTTCTAATTCGTCCCTCAAACGAAAGAAATTAAATATTTGTCTGACCTATTACGGGAAAACTATTCATCCGATTGATTTCAAATTTTGCACATGTCTTCTACCCTACTAGGAGGGGTGCGAAATTGCAACAAATTTCATTGATATTTCAATTTTTAGCTCATCAGGACTGAAAGTCCAGATGGGCTTATGGCATGGCCCGTCGTCCGTCCGTCCGTAAAATTTTGACACTTTCGACTTCTCCTCATGAACCATACACATTAGAGAGCTGAAATTTTGTGTACAAGTACCTTAGCATATGGAGATTCTAATTTGTAACTTTGGTGATCCTGTGACCCCAAATAGGGTCACAGGGGTCACAACTTTAAAAACCTATTTTCATCTTCTTCTCCAGTGCCAGAAGGACTAGAGAGTTAAAAATGATATGTGCAGACTCCTTAGCTAATGGGGATTCTAATTTGTAACTTTGGTGACCCTGTGACCCCAAATAGGGTCACAGGGGTCACAACCTTAAATACCTATTTTCATCTTCTTCTCCAGTTCTAAAAGGTCTAGAGAGTTAAAAATTATATGTGCAGACTCCTTGGCCAATGGAGATTCTAATTTGTAACTTTGTTGACCCTGTGACCCCAAATAGGGTCACAGGGGTCACAACCTTAAAAACCTATTTTCATCTTCTTAAGTTCCAAAAGGTCTAGAGAGCTGAAATTATATGTGCAGACTCCTTGGCCAATGGGGATTCTAAACTGTAGATTTTGTGACCCCATGACCCAAATTAGGGTCACAGGAGTCACAACCTTAAAAACCTATTTTCATCATCATCTTCAGTTCCAAAAGGTCTATTGAGCTGAAAGACTGCATGTAGACTCCTTGGCCAATTGGGATTCTAAACTGTAGGTTTCGTGACCCCATGACCCCAAATAGGGTCACAGGGGTCACAATCTTAAAAACCTATTTTTCTCCATTAGATGACAGTCTATGGCAACTTTATTTCTCCTTGGATATTTTAGTGTGGACTTCTTTTACTGTCTAATATTGGTGATCTAGAAAGTGTTAAATAATAATAAATCATTTGGGTAAGGAAATTTATTCCGAAATTGTTACATTTGTCTTGTAATCTTGTCATAGGTTTTCTTGCAATAGATAACAACAGTTTCATTTTTAGCTCATCTGGCCTGTATAAAGCAAACTAGATATGATGCCTGATGAGCTACAGAGCAAATGGCTCTATTTTTTACAAATTTCAATATTTTGAACATAGTCATTTTCCAATATCAGATTTGTCCAACCTATTACGGGAAAAACTTTTCATCTGATTCTTTTCACATTTTGCATGTGTCTTCTTCCCTACTAGGAGCGGTCCAGTGCCAAATCAAAACTAAAATTGATGAGGGTTTTTTGTGTGTTTTTTTTTTTAAAAAGTTCGAATTTTTTGATTAGTCATTTTTCTCAATTCCTCTTTGGGGGTCAAATGCTGTGCAAGAGATGACTACATTGAAAGTAAAAAATAATTCAGTTAGTCAGGGATGCACAGTCAAGGGTATTAGTGAGCCACACTCACTTTTTTGCTTGTTCATTTTGTGTAAGAAAAATTAATTGCATGGCTAAACTTTACATTATATTTGAATTATTACTGCTCTATTTAGTTTAAATACATTTTCTTTCAATTGGAACCATTTAATTTCATTTTTATGACATCACCTTATATTCTCCCTAAAAACATGCTTACTGCCCCTTTAATGACGTGTTGACAAAAGTGAAATGTGAATTATTACACTCCACTTTACTTTTTATACCCCCGCTACGACGTAGTCGGGGGTATATAGCGCTCCGTGCCTCCGTCCGAAATCGTTTCCGGAGCACTACTCAAAAACTATATATACCACTTAGAAACTTCAAATTTGGTATGGAAGAAGCCTATATGGTGCTGTGGTGCCTTTAAGGGGTTTCAGCTCAATGGTCAATTATACCCCCGCTTCGACGTAGTCGGGGGTATATAGCACTCCGCGTGTCCGTCTGTCCGTGCGTCCGTCCGAAATCGTTTCCGGAGCACTACTCAAAAACTATACCACTTAGAAACTCCAAATTTGGTATGGAAGTAGCCTATATGGTGCTGTGGTGCCTTTTAGGGGTTTCAGCTCAATGGTCCAAATAATTTTATAAATTTTGACCAAAAACGGTCCGATTTTTGGACTTTGTCTCCTTTCCGGAGCATAACTGAAAAACTATACCACTTAGAAACTTCAAATTTAGTATGGAAGTAGCCTATATGGTGCTGGGGGGCCTTTTAGGGGTTTCAGCTCAATGGTCCAAATAATTTTTGAAATTTTGACCAAAAACGGTCCGATTTTTGGACTTTGTCTCGTTTCCGGAGCATAACTGAAAAACTATACCACTTAGAAACTTCAAATTTGGTGTGGAAGTAGCCTATATGGTGCTGTGGTGCCTTTTAGGGGTTTCAGCTCAATGGTCCAAATAATTTTATAAATTTTTACCAAAATCGGTCCAATTTTTGGACTTTGTCTTGTTTCAGGAGCATTACTAAAACAATATACCACTAAGAAACTACAAATTTGGTATGGAAGTAGGCTATATGGTGCTGTTGTGGCTTTTAGGGGTTTTAGCTCAATGTTCTGAATAATTTTTCTAATTTTGACCAAAAACGGTCAAATTTTTTGACTTTGTGTTGTTTCCGGAGCATATATAAATACCAAATGACTTGCACACTTCAAATTTGGTATCGAAGTATACAGTCGAACCACGGATACCCGGACTCCGTATATCCGTAAATCTCACCTTACGGACAAAGATTTTTCAAACAATGTGTCTATATTTTTTAAGAAAAATGACCCAGTTAACCGGACGATTTGCTTTCCGGACGATTTTCACCTGTAACCAAAACAAGGTTCGACTGTATAGTGCTGTTGTGCCTTTTAGGGGTAATTCCAGGGTTCCCAGAATTTCATTCAAAAACTACATAGCCGGGGATGTTTTGAAGTGAAATAGTTTTTAGGGTTGCAAGATCATTGTGTTCAAAGTCATAATCATTCAACGAGTAATTTTCATAAATTTTCAAATTAATGTTACGTGAAGGCGGTCAAACTACAGGCGGGGGTATGTGAGCCGCGCTCACTTTTGCCTTGTTACTTATGCACCAATATGCCGCGATGAATTGTTTGTCAGTTGAGAAGCAGTGTTTCTAGGAGGTAAGGTAAGGGGGTCATTTTGACCTTTTTTTTGCGGATTGGTCCCCTTGCAATAGTAGAAGTATCCTATTTCTCCAAATTTTAAGGGACACTATGTGACCAATCAGGACCTGCTCTTGGTACAACACTAGAGAGGGCATTTTTGTAAATCTGAACATCATCATGTGAGACTCTTTTGTTAGTCCAATTGTTTTGAGGTTCTTACCAAACCATTTTTTGACAATTCCAAATAAAGATATAACTTCTATTTTTTTATTTGTTTGGTACAGACTTGTTTCATATTTCACCTTAAATTAATAAATGCATCATATAAACTGGCCATGAGTTTCTCCTTGTTATATTTGTTAACAATATGTGTCATTTTCATTGCTTACATTCCCTGTAAAGAAAAATAACATTTCTGTTATATTACTTCTTACATCATAACGACTCATTTAAAAAAAATCAGATAATAGATTAAAGAAATTAAGATTAGTTTTGCTAATTTTCTAACGTGATTGAAGTTTCTATTTTGCAAGCTTTACTTGTTTCACATGCTTCACTTCTTTGATTGATCATTCCAGTGTTCACTGTTGACTGAATAGAGTGATCTTGTGATGGACGGATTTGATGCTGGCATCATCAACAGATATTCAACCTGAAATTCAGCTTCTTTGGGTACATTAATATGTTTGCAGTCTTACAACAATGTAAGTTATCAATCTTTGTTTTCTGATTTCAATGAATTTCTGAACTTGATATTTAATGTTACATTGTGATAAATTACACTTAACTTTAATTAAGGCTGGACCTTTTCCAGCATGTTCATGTCACAACTTTTAACCTGGTTTATAATGTCTAACATTCAGCTAGGATCATTAATCAAATACAAATTTATTACATTATCAGCGATGAAACACTTGAGTTTTATCAGTGAAGTAAACTAGGCAACACCAAAGCTCAAAGCTATATTATATTTCTCTGTGACCAGTGAGGATAAATTCATTAAATTGTATTGTCACTGGTCAGGTGTCAGAACTGCTTTCAGCTAGGTTACTAAGGTGAACAAATGGGGGTAACTTTCCAGTGTTAAAGTCATTTTAATTACATTTTTCATTGAAAATCATATAATGAAAAGAATAGTACTTCCAAATACCAGGTTTATTTCATCTTGTGACATTGGTACAGTTGATATTTCATGACTAATGCTAGAGGACTTGTGAAATGTCAAATTTACCATGATGACACTGGATGAAATAAACCTGGTATAATGGAAAGTAACATTACTGGTATGTATCCTCTATATATCTAATTGTTTAAGGCCATTTTATTATCCACAGATTCAACATGGACTATGAATTCATCAATTCAAATACTTGCCACTCAGTTATTGGCAGAATGCAAAGTGAAATGACAAGGCCTTGAAGGTAAAACACATGAAAATAGTAATATATTAGTATGTGATATTGATGACAAAATAAATGACTTAAATGTTAGCACTTATCTATAAATGCTTTTTTGAAGAGTGTATTACACCTGTCCATGAATTTTTTGCTTTCCCCACTTTTTCACTTTAGTAATGTATGGCTGACAGGGATTGGGAAAGACAACGTTTGCAAAGGGCCATTTTCAGGGTTTTTGGTCATTTTTAGCTCATCTGGCCTGTAAGGCCCGATGGGCTTATGGCATGGCATGGTGTCCTGCGTCCGTCCGTCCATCCGTCCGTAAACTTTGTGGAATTTCGACTTCTTCTCCAGAACCATAAGGCCTAGAAAGCTGAAACTTTGTGTACAGACTCCTTGGCTAGTGAGGATTACAAATTGTAGCTTTGGGCGCCCTGTGACCCCTAATAAGGGCCACATATGCCACGCCCTAAAAACCTATTTTCATCTTCTTCTCCAGTTGCACAAAGCCTAGAAAGTTTTGAACAGCCTCCTTGACTAGTTAGTGGGGATTGTATTTTATAACATTTGTGACCCTATATTTCTTAATAAGGGGCCACTCTGTTAAAACTTATTTTCATCTTCTTCTCCAGAAGCATAAGGCCTAGAAAGCTGAACCTTGTCTACGTACTCCTTGACTATTGGGAATTAGTGACCCTGTGGCCTCTGTTAAAGGACAACAGGGGCTACACCCTTAAATCTATTTTCATTTTCTTCTTCAGAAGCATAGAGTCCAGAAAGCTGTAAACTTGTGTACATACTTCTTGACTAGTGAGGATTATGATTCATTGCTATTTTGACCCTGTGACCCCAAATAAGGGCCACAGGGCATGTCCTTAAACCTATTTTCATCTTCATAGGGTCTAGAAAGCTGAAACCTTGTAAACAGAAATTTGAGGTAATTTTTTTCAAATTTATTATAAGATAAGAAACAAGGAATATGTCATAATGTTGATTGCATTCAAACACGTGAGAGTCAGTAGAGTACTGCTGTAAGTGTAGCAGGCGTGGAGCAAATCTCAGCTTTAGGACCACGAAAGGTAACTTCGATGGTTCCTTGATAGCGGAGTACAGAGAATGCACTGCACACAAAAATAGTGACAGCTGCCTGACATGACTTAACGTTGCCATTGGCAGGGAGATCACTCGCAGTTCCTGTGTAAATCAATTGCTGGGACCATGATGATTCTTTGAAAATTTAATATTGCTGTTACTTTTGATTCTCTGTACATTGTAGTGACTTCATATCTGCATGAATTTGGTAGGAGGAATGCTGAATGATTCGCAAATCAAAATAAATCATCTAATTAATCCATAATAGTATGCGTAACATTTCTGTCAACACCAACAGGCTGACTTTTGAACAAGACATGATTATTTTCAGCGTAATGTTAAGTTACTTTCAGCTTGTGAATGTCAATAATGGAATTTCATGAATGACAAAAAAATAGTCTGGTTAAATTGACCTTAGGACATCACCATGGAACAACCACTTGGAAGTTTTGTTCACAGTATCTGACATGTTAGATGCCAAGAATATCTCACTTGCATGAGTTTAAGAATGTCACATAAAGGCCTAATTAAAAAATATATTGTCTCCATTATATGATCATTGCATTCCCATAGATAATTGATTAGTTAATGGAGATAACAATCTGTCATTGTTATGAAGAATGCATTACATCTCCTCTTTGAACTTGTTTTCAATCCTTAAATAAATATGTATAAATAGATTAGAATGTTTTTGATAATTTTCAGCATTAGAGGCATGTTGTCAAGCCAGGGCATCTCAACACAACAACAACTGAAGGATGTTCATATGCTATCATCAAGTGAGCAGAAACTTGTGACAGCATGCTGCTCTACTACATACCCAAACATACAACTCTCAAAATCTGGGTAACACTTCTTGGTAAGTTCAATGCCAAATAGCTCTTTGTGATGGCAGAGACGGGATTATCCCGCATAGTGCTGTGGTTAGTGTGTTCGGCTTTGGATCAAGAGGTCTGGGGTTCAATTAAATCAAATCCTGCCAGGGGCTCAGCAACTTTGTCTGCAGTAGAGAACTATTCTACAATAAGTAAGATTTGAGTGCAATGCTACACTGAATTTAAGTGCTGTACCACCAATACTCATATACTCTTGAAAGCAGGCTAAACTCCAAATCACTTCACCTATGATATACGGTACACTGTTTTCTGATAACTTTAAGAATGTGCAATATTATTATATTGGTATAAACAGTGTTATACGCATCAAAACACATTTCTGAAAATATCCATTAATGTATAAACAATTTCTACCTATTAGCTTTCAGAAGAAGATTGCTTAACAAATTATTTTACAGGAAGTTATATAGTGTATAGTGTAAATATATCACATTTGAATAATGCAAATATTCATTTGGTCATTACCATCTAGTCATGGAGTAATCTTCTTATACATAAATCCTTTCAATTCATAGACTGTTTTTTTAATAGAGATTTTGCAGGATATTGTTTCGCTGACATGACAATGCTATCGGCTCTGCACATGGTTCCGTGGTTCTAAATGATTTTGTTCCCCTGCCATATTTAGAAAAAAAATGAGTATATTTTTAGCTCATCTGGCCTGTAAGGCCCGATGGGCTTATGCCTTATGGCATGGCATGGTGTCCGGCGTCCGTCCGTAAATTTTGCACATTTTCGACTTCTTCTCCAGAAGCATAAGGCCTAGAAAGCTGAAACTTTGTGTACAGACTCTTTAGGTAGGGGGTATTATAATTTATAGCTTTTGTGGCCCATAACAAGGCTCACAGGGGCCACGCCCTCAAAACATATTTTCATCTTCTTCTCCAGACCTAGAAAGCTAAACTTTGTGTACAGACGGGGTTATTATTTGTAGCTTTTGTGGCCCTGCTTATATCATTTTCTTCTCCAGAAGCAAAAGGGCTAGAAGCTGAAACTTTGTGTGCAAGCTCCTTGACTAGTGAGGATTATGATTTATAGCTATATTATAAAAAACCTATTTTCATCTTCTTCTCCAGAAGCATGAGGCCTGGAAAGCTGAAACTTTGTGTACAGACTCCTTGACTGATGAAGATTATTAATTGTAGCTTTGGTGGCCCTTTGACCCCTAAGAAGGGCCACAGGGGCCACGCCCTAAAAACCTATTTTCATCTTCTTCTTCAGAAGCATGAGGCCTGGAAAGCTGAAACTTTGTGAACAGACTTCTTGACTAGTGATGACTACATGTATAAGGGCCACAAGGGCTTAAACAAATTTCATTTGCTTCTTCAGAACCAAAATGCCTAGAAAGCTAAAATCTTAAGTACAGACTCCTTCTATTGAAGTTACAGTCTTGGTGACCCTATGGCCCCTAAAAAGGGTTTGTTGAACCTTTGGAACCTATATCATAAATTATCAATTGAATATTTGAGCTATTTCCATTTCTGTTTTGATTACAGGTTTCTGAAATCACATCATATATATATATTTAAGTCTAGAATTTGAGACCTTTTGGCCCCTACAAAGGGGGAAATCACATTGACCACAGCAAAATTAGATATTAAGCCTGATGAGCTACAGAGCCAATGGCTCTATTTTTGTTCCTTAGTATACCATTTTTTCTTTTCTTAGATATTGACCTTTTTGATTGTCACATGCTCATGTTTCTAGTTCCAAAATGTTATGATTTCTTGGCCTTTTCACAACCGTTCTTTTTTTAGTTCATCTGGCCTGTAAGGCCTGATGGGCTTATGGCATGGCATGATGTCCGTCCATCCGTCCGTCAACTTTGTGGAATTTCGACTTCTTCTCCAGAACCATAAGGCCTAGAAAGCTGAAACTTTGTGTACAGACTCCTTGCATGGCTAGTGAGGATTATAAATTGTAGCTTTGGGCGCCCTGTGACCCCTAATAAGGGCCACAGGGGCCATGCCCTAAAAACCTATTTTCATCTTCTTCTCCAGAACCATGAGGCCTAGAAAGCTGAAACTTTGTGTACAGACTCCTTGACTAGTGAAGATTATAAATTGTAGCTTTGTTGGCCCTGTGACCCCTAATAAGGGCCACATATGCCACGCCCTAAAAACCTATTTTCATCTTATTTTAGGGCTTGTGGTTCTGGAGAAGACAAAATTCCATTAAGTTTACGGATGGACAGACGCCATGCCATGCCATAAGCCCATCCGGCCTTACAGGCCAGATGAGCTATAAATGAATTTCTTCTCAGTAAATCTCATAGAATAGTTTACTTGTTCTTACTCAAAATAAATTAAAGGTGTTCAAACAAACATGTCTGCCAATGAACTTTATGTAAATCTTTATAACTTTTTCTCTGACTATTGATGATTGTTTAAAAACTGTGTAATGAGATTTTTGACACTATCAAAGTAATATTTTTAATTATCAATGAAGAAGTGAAGATATTAAATTTTCAAAAATAAAATGCAACTGTCCCTTTAAAGGGGCAGTAGCACGTTTTTTGATAATTTTATATTTTTAAATTTTCACTGATAATTGTAAGTTAATGTTAAATGTATTATTTTGACAGTGTCAAAAATGTCATTACACAAGCCAATCATCCATAGTCAAAGGACAAAGTATGAAGATTCATACAAAATCCATTGGCGGCCATTTTTGTGTGAACACCTTTAATTCATTTTGTGTAAGAAAAGGAATCGCATGGCTAACCTTTACGTTATATATTTGAATTATTACTACTCCATTTAGTTTAAATACATTTTTTTTCAATTGGAACCATTAATTTTCATTTTCCCGACATCACCTTATATTCCCCCTAAAAACGTGCTACTGCCCCTTTAAACATTGTGTTTACTGATGACATTGTATTCAGCAGTATCCATACGATGATCAACAGGATTCTTGTGAACGATTTCACTGATAGTCTTAAGTTAAATTGTAAAGCCTTGTTGGCTTGATATCTCACTGGGTGGATACACAGACAGCAAATGAACAGTTTTCAATTTCTAATGAATGTGGTATCTCATGAATATTTCAAAAGCCTGATTGCAGACATTTTTAAGTTACAGCTTACATTTTAAAGTCACAGCTTACATTGAGTGATTCAGCAGACACAAGTTGCTTTTGATGATACTGTATAAGTATTTCTCTGCTTTGATAACATTGATTACATGAGTTTTCATTATAAATTATGTTTTGTGAAGGCCCTCAAATGGCAGATGGGGTATTGTGATCTAATTTCTTCCTTGTTGCTCAATAAAAGTGTGTATAAAGGCAGTTGATGAAACAGTCATAGACATTAACTTTCAATTACCATTTAACCTATATTTAAGTAAATGTTGTCTGCATTAATAATACTGCTGTCCTTAAAATATGAAAAGTACACTTGCAAAATTTTCATCACTAAAAGTTTACTTTTTTTAAAATAGTATGTTTGATTCATTTCTATGAGAACTCACAACTAACATTTATTCTTATGTTTTGATTTCAGGTATGATGAATATCAAGATGTACTCTACTTCTGTAAATGTCAACTGACTGACCTTCAAATGTGAATGAATGTAGATATTTGGATATGAAGTAAACAATTTGAACCATTATTCTCAGATTTGTTTTTGAAAATTATTCTTATTGTCTTCTTATTTGCATGTGTTCATTAGAAGGTTTAGACGTTGATAACATTCAGAGGATGTCGATTTACTTAGTTTAATGTTCAAAGGACTTTGATTTACAACGTTCAGAGGCTGGTTAACAAAGTTTGAGGAACATTAATTCATGACCTGCAGTGGACATGATTGAATAATGTTGTTTTGGACGTTTGTTTATGACATTCAGGGGAGGTTATTTCACAATGTTCTACTAACGTTTGTTAACAACATTCAGAGGACGTTGGTTTACGACATTAAGAGGACGTTTGTTGACAACATTCAAGTTATATTGGTTTACAACATTCAAGGGAGGTTTGTTTCCAATGTTAAATTGACGTTTTTTTTGCAATGTTGAGATGATTTCAAACATAACGTTTGAATCGCATAAGAAGGACAACGTTATCTGAATGTTGGTATTGTAACGTTACAAAATAATGTTAGAATGACGTTAAAAGGAATCTACAAATAATGTGCAAGAACAACGTTTCCAGAATGTTGGTTTTGTAACGTTACAAAATTACGTTTAAAATACGTAAAAAGGAATCTACAAATTACGTCAAAATAACATAAGAAAACAACGTTGCCATAACATTGGTTTTATAACGTTATAAAATTATGTTAAAATTACGTAAAAAGGAATCTACAAATGACTTAAAACTAACATTAGAAAATAACATTTCCCCGACGTTGATTTCATAACGTCTTTAAACAACATTACAACAACGTTTGAATGACGTTATGAGGAATCTACAAATAACGTTGGGGCAAAACGTTGTCACAACATTGGCTTTGTAACGTTACGAAATTACGTAAAAAGGAATCTACAAATTACGTCATAATAACATTATAAAATAACGTTATTGACACCTTCACACGACGTTGCCACAACGTTGTGACAACGTAAAATTGTTTGCTGGGTTTCTATTTTGATTTGGCAATTTTATTCAATTATCCATTTTCACATACGAATATGGTTTGCATAATGAGTCGACGATATTTTTCAATCGAGTATCGCAATACAGTTCATTCATTAATTTAAGTGAATTGGTATTTATTTCACTGGTTGATAAACGGTTCGAGGAGTACAAGTGAAGCTGCTGTAAAGATATAGTAGACATGCTACGGTATTCATACGCTTTTACCATTCAAACCGTTAAAAAGCTAGTGATCAAACACGTTTCTTATAAAATTTGATTTTAACAAAGAGAGTGACAGAGAGAAAAAGGGGGAAAATGAGGGCGAGATAGACGAGGACAATTAAAGATAGAGAGAGAGGGAAATTAGAAGTGATAACCAAACCAAGTACATACACTAGCACTGATAAACAATTAAATGAACTGTATCATTTATCGTAGAAGCAAACAATGATAGGTTTTATCACATACAGTGAACATTGGATTTTATTGCACTTTAGACAACATAGGTTTCAACACCGTTCATTGTTGCAATTTGCAAGGAGTAGTTCAAGCAGATATTCTGTCAAAAGCATCACTGCAAAAACAGCGAGAAAGAAATGAAGTTTGAACATAGCAACATGGCAAAGTTCCTAACAATAACAGAAAACCGGCTGAAGCAGATCAGAAAGGAAACGGAAAAAAGGATGAGGTCCTACAGAAACTCAAACTCACGATCCAACAAGGTTGGCCAGAAGACAAACAGTATCTTCCAACAGAGATCATTCCTTACTTTCACTGCAGACGAACTGACTGTTCAAAACGGACTAATCGTCAGAGGTGAGAGAGTGGTCATACCCCTAAGTCAACAAATTGAACTGAAGACAAAAGTTCAAACATCTCACATTGGGATTGAAGGTTGCCTACGGCGAGCACGTGAATGCCTTCACTGGCCGAATATGTCGAGTGACATTAAAGAGTACATCAGTACCTGTGAAACTTGTTCAAAGTTTCAGTCCACATGAAATCCCAGAGAGACCCTGGCAACGTGTTGCTTGTGACCCTTTCACACTCGACAACAACCACTACGTCATCACTGTGGACTACTACAGCAACCTCTGGGAAATTGACTGTCTCAACAACACAAAGTCAACAACAGTAATCCATAAACTCAAGGGACGTTCCTCACAGTATGATCAGCTTATCACAGACAATGGACCCCAGTTTGTGTCTGATGAATTACATAGATCACGGTGAATTGGAACACTTGACTACTAGCCCTTACAACAGCAGGCTGAATCTGCGATAAACGACGAACTCCCACGAAAAGCCAGAGAAAGTGGAGGAGACGAGTATATTGCAGTTCTGGATTACAGAAACACACCAACACAGGATATAGGAACAAGTCCTGTACAACGACTGTGGAATAGAAGATCGAAGACACTTCTACCAACACATGCTGAACTGTTGAAACCTAGAGTTGCAACATCTGATCGAGAGAAGTTGATAGCACAACAAGCCAAGCAGAAGAAGTTGTTCATCACACGCTGTTAAGACCTGAAACCACTAGAGGAAGAAGATGTGGTTCGCATCAAACCATTTCAGACTCAACACAATATCTGAAGGAAGGATACCATCCATCAAAGACTAGATGAACTCAGCTACGAAGTCATCATAGACGCCGGCAGTCTTCTTCGTAGAAACCGGGTGCACCTGAAGCAGTGGAAGGAAAAGCCAAATCCTTCAATACCAGCGAGGAAGTAATCACCCCTACCAACGCAGAGCAGACCGACTACCTGGCAAGCTGAGCTGTCTAAGACTCCTGTCAAGAAACCAGATGATGAGAAGCCAGCGGCAGAATCCAAGGACAAGTCTACTCCTGTCACTCCTCAAGAGACTGTTCGAACTAGGAGTGGTCGGGAATCAAAACGTCCAGAGAGTGTCAAGGACTATGATCAGCGTTCGAATTAATGGCCTGTCCGGAGGCCCGGGGCAGACTGTAATCACGTCGGGCCGGCAGTTTCAAATATCTACAGTCCCTTATGGCCTTCTGTAAATTATCTCTTTACTGACTGTATATTTACATTTTCAATGTTCATTTGCTTTCCATTTGAAACAAAACTTTGCTAATAATCGCGAATCAAAAGTAAATTTGACTTAGTTTCACTTTTGTTCGCTGCGCATGTTAATGTAAACACCAGTTGAATAAAGGGAATCTTCACTGTGTTTATAGGCTTCGCTATTAGACATCGTACATGACAACAGACAAGCCTAGTTATGTCGTGAGCTTTGAAAATCAATCTCCATAGTCATAGGCTTCGTATATAAGGGCAGACATTCTAGTGATGTTATGAGCTTTGCTTTAGTTTCGAAATGTGGCGGTTCTTGCAATGTGTTGATCCACCGGCCATAAACACTAAACAAACACATGAAGAAATCAAAAACAAACAAACGGAATATGACAATTCATGCAGGACAAGATCGTTTCAGAGCAAGTGGGAACAAGAATTTAAGGATTGGCTCTTATTTGATCGAAAACACACACGTGTCGATCGGCGTATGGCATCAAACACTATTGGTGCTATTTACTGTCTGTTTTAATACAATCCCCATGTCCTTCCAGGTCAACAAGTCGCTCTCAATCGCGGCAAAGAGCATCTTCTGAGGATCCAGGTGGGCGTAATTCTCCAATTGTTGTGGTTTTAAAGCCAATTTTAACGAGCTTTACTTGCTCAATCATATAATGCTCAGGCAATATGCTTGCAGAAAACCCATTTTAAACAATCTGATAACACGCCTTTGCGTGGCTTTATATTCTATAATGCCTTTTCAGCGGAATTAGAAAAGGCCAACGGTGGTGCATCAGTCCTTGTTCGACAATGAGAAATTCACAGTCAAATCCATCTCAAAACAAAACTTCAAGCTGTAGCTGTACAACTCAGCTTACCGTATTTCCTCTAATACAACCCGGGCCTCCATTACAACCCGGGCCTCGAATATAACCCGGGGGGTAAGGGGGTGCTGACATTAATACAACCCGGGTCTCGAATAGAACCCGGGGTCTCGAATAGAACCCGGGTCTCACATAAATACTGGTATAATATGTCGATAGTATATACTTCACGGAAACCGTATATTGCAGGGATTGATACGGATTTTGATAAAAGAATAAATATCAACAGAAATGCCACGAGATATGTAGAACTAGATCAATAATTTTCCATGAAAACGCCATTCCTAGAAGATTTTGAAACGTCAATTCAGACCTGAAGAAATACAACCCGGCCTCCATTATAACCCGGGCCTCGAATAGAACCCGGGGGGTAAGGGGGTACTGAACGAAATAGAACCCCGGGGTTGTATTCGAAGAAATACGGTATTTAAAACCAAACCATTATTACCGGGAATGGGGTAGGGTGTTTGCCCAAACCAGGGGAATGGGCAATTCTGGGAATTGGGCACGACATATATATATATTTATTTATATAAACTATCCCAAAAAAGAAACGCATATGCATTTTTTCATAGAATTTATTGCTTCACCTTAAATATCAAATATGTCACATAATTTCAATGGTATCAAAGCGAAAATTTACATGTCTAAAAACAAACAGTAAGCCTTGACAAAAACATTAGTTTTCGGTTTGTTTCCGTATTTTGTTATCCACAAGATGGAGTTGAAGTCAATCTAAGGAAGCCCTGCCATTTACAAGAATTCTTGCTTGAAATCCCTTTGGAAACGAATGGACAAATTGATTGAATCTATTTTATGCAATTCTTCTCCACTCTTTCTGCAATGCAATGACCATTCGTTGTTGTGTCTGTGTCCTTCTTTTACGTTGACGTTTACGTTTATTTAATTCATATTGTTTTGATGTTATATTTTAGAATTGAATAACAAAATTTGAAACAATGAGTGCCTTAGGTTGGTTAGAAGTACCATATGATCTAGTTTTTACTGTAACGTGAGTTCTGCTTTTGATTTTTTCAAAATGATGTTTCAGAAAAACGTTTTCAAATGAGTAAACAAACAGTTTAAAATTTTCGACTTTCTGCACTGAAGCTGTAAACCTTGATATAACAATGACGTTTTGGAAGGAAATATCACATTTGTATTGTTTTATTTGTTTTTATACTAGTCAACAATTCTCAAAATCACCTATGCGTTTCTTTTTTGGGAGAGTATATATTTATGTAGTTATTACCCTTAAGATAATTTAACGAAATCAGAATTGTCAATAGCAATTGATTTGCCAGGGGGTACCAACCATATGACCCTTTGGACATGTCACGTGATAAGTCAAACGGGTCTTGTAGATGTCTTTGACCTTAGATGGAATAGTAAAGTGGGTAAAAGACTGGTAATTTCAATATGAAATTTGTCAGTAAACAACTTTCGGATAATTTTGTTCGCAGATTTGTCGCTCATGACAACTGACGGTATCTCCTTAGAGCATCAGTTACGTTTCACACTGCGTTCGTACCGATGGTTTTGTATGACTTCATTGATCCAAAATGAATGACTAGACTAAGTGAAGAAATGAAGCCCAATCGTCATACTTGCAAGCGGTTCGTAATGAAATTTAGCTATCTAGAAAATAAATACATCACTCGGTTAGAAACATCTCTTGTCATAAGTTGGATATCATATATAAATTTAAATTAACAATGAAATATTTATTTCGACGTCCAAAGTACGCTACCCTCTGCAAAAGTGGCAAAGCGTTTAACAAACCCGCTTTCAGTTACGTCATCATTATGCATGTAGGATTTCAACACGTCTCAGTTATCGCAATTGCATCCGAAGGGGATCAATTTGGGTGGCAACAAGTACCTGATTCCGAGAAAAAGAAAACCAAATCTAGTCGTCAGCGATAAGAACGGCTTTCAAGCGTGTTTTTAGGAAACCCAGTTGTCAAATGCATTATATAAGGACTGTGACTTTTAAGTGCTTAAAATGTATATATTAATTTTTAACAAACACAGCTTCCACTCTAAATCCTCATACAAATGTGCAGAGAAAGTATATGTTTCTCCTTCAAATGTTTTCTTTCCTTAGCAAATAAGCTTGTTTTCCCCGCCATCTTCTAAAACTCCACTAACGCTATGACGATTAAGATCTATATTGCTTCACTACGATATCATTTAGATCTCACCAGGCGTGTTAATCTAGACTTGTCACGTCATGCAAATTCAGCCGGTCAGCAAGTTCGCCCAGGAAGCCAGCGACTCAAGCTTACGGGTCGAACTGATTGAATAATGAAAGTTCCCTGTTCTACCCTTTGCAAGTTGTATCGAGTAATAGAAACTAGACTCTCAGCAGTTGCTTCGTTACGAACGCTCTCGAAAGGGGTGCGACATATGTTTATGGCATACTATTAAATGATCGTGGTTATGACCTAAATTCCAATTGTTTGTTTGCATATTAAGTTACACGACTCCCGTTCATTCCCCTAAATCCTTCTCCCGCAATGTTGACTTTACATGAATCACCGCCCAATGACTAAGTGTCATGCGATAAGAGGGCAGTTGCACGTTCTTGAGGAAAAATACAGAGTTACCGCGAAAACGATTATATGTTACCAAATGAAGACAATATTTTAATCAAAATCAATAACAAAACGAACAAACTATGTTTGGTTAAGCTATATGAATTGTTTGTCAGACATGAAATCATGATTAAAATTAAAGGTATTCACACTAAAAGGACAATATTTTTTTTTATTGTTTACTTCGAATAATCAGGGTGACTAATGTGACCTTGGACCTCTGTTATAAATTGGGCACACAAATGATAATCTCTGACAAAAAGTTTAATTAAATATTTTAAAAGGAGTATTGATTTAGAAATCATAAGCTGTTAGATTTTTTTCAACTTGCTTTACGTTGTTAGATATACATATAACACATGGAACATGATTTCACCCTGTTGTCAACATATCAGCAATTTAACAAGTGGGTGTTGCCATCCAAAGAGACTAGATTTATCAGGGAGAAAAGAGTTGGAGGAAGAGATGGAAAAGCAAAGTCAGCAGGTTTTAGAAGAATTGAAATTTGGTCTGGCTTGTACCGATCGATATGTATAACTCTGTGGGTCACTAGAGTAAACAAGCCATAACGCCAGTATTGAGTAAGGTGGTGAATACACTTGAGAGAATGAATTATACAAAGGGGAATCAACATTTTCTGAATAATTTGTATCAAATATTAAGTTACTGCACGGAAATTCATGCAATTCCAGAATTGTAAAAGGGTACGGCCTGTACTTGTAGGTCTTCATGTCTCAAAAGATTTGTTCATGATACACACCTCTGTTGTGTTTCTTATATATGCCTCGTGAATCATGTTCTCTTCTCTGTCGGTCATAATATGGATATTCTATGTAATCATTATTCGAGTTTTCTTAATGAAGGATTGGAATATACTGTGAAAGACTTAATGGGATTGTTAATCTCTCGAGGCCGGTCACCGATTGAACGATTCATACATGTAGACTTGTGACATGTACGACTCCAACCACACAATAACTGAGGATTAACTGCGATGGAGTTTATACTTGGAGACTAAAACAGCTGATAGGTGCATGACGTCATTCGACCTATATTTCGTTAAGAAAGCATTTTAAAGTGTTGAGGCACGCTTTGTATTTAGTGGAAAAAATATCAAAACTGTCCTCTGATATAATAGAATCATATAAACTATATAAATTATTTAACCTCTGGTTGTTTGTGTAAGAAATATTGGATTTACAAGACGTACCTTATCTCTGGTAGCGTCTATTTCTAGGTTTTATTAAACAATATTACATATTTGTTTCTTGTGACTTAATAAACTTTAATTTCATTGGTTACCTTATGTTCAATGATGATTTAAAACATCTATGACTTATTTTAGATCACAAAATCTACATGCAACAATTAATTTCGTTTCTGTTGATGTCAAATTTTTAATTTTTGCTACAAACATAAAGCAATATTACAATAAAAATAGTTTTAAAATGTCAGGATTCAAGTTTTCAGTACTTAAACCCTTAGCAGATGGTATTGTAAGTTGTCTAAATGTTAACATTAATCAAGACATGTTAATCCCGCAAGATATCTCACGAAAACGTTTATTAATTAATTGTATATTAAGAAAAGTAATTGAAACATTGTAATAAAATAGTTTTTAATGTAAAGAATCAAGGTTTTTGTTCTAAAATCCTAATCAAGGGGTATTGTAAGAAGTCTAAATGTATATTCTTATCAAGATATGTTAAAGCGTTATGAGTCAATTGTATATACAAAAATTTAGTTGAAACCATTGCAGGATTAATTTATTACCCGATTACTCGGGTTATGGAAATAACCTCTGCTCGGTACCGGGTTATTTCATATATTTACTACATAACTTGTTTTAGATAACAGTTCTATATTCAACAGTTGATTTCGTTTCTGTTGAACTTAAAGAAGATTTGGATAAATTTAATGTAGTATGGAAGACCGTATGGAAATCATCCGTATCGAGGTTAGCATTGTTATCATATTAACAATTTATATAAGTAGGGATCCAGGCGTATATTTGTATCACCTGCACAAGGAACAAGGAAAGTTAGTTGTATTATATTATTGTATTATTTACAACCTCACATTGCATATTGAAATGTCAAAGGTGGAGATTATATACGTTCAGGCGAGGGGTATATGAATATATCAGCCTACCTCTTGTTGTTTTTCAAATAAAATTTTCAGCTAAATATTCCTGATACTTTTAAGAAAATTCTTTTCTAAATTTAAAAAAATTGAATTTAATGAGTTCTGAAATGGTTAAATTCGAATGATTTGTAGCTGGTCTTTTTGATTGAGTTGTAGTACCGGTTGTAACTGGTATATTTTAGTGTGTCGTAGAACTGGTTGTAGCAGGTGTAATTGGTTGAGTTGTAGTACCGGTTGTAGCCGGTGTATAAGATGGAGTTGTAGTACCGGTTTAAGCCCGTGTATTTGATAGAGTTGTAGTACCAGTTGTAGCCAATGTATTTGATGACTTTGTAGTACCGGTTGTAGCAGGTGTATTTCATGGAGTTGTAGTACCGGTTGTAGCCGGTGTATTTGATGGAGTTTTTGTATTGGTTGTAGCCAGTGTATTTGATGGAGTTGTAGTACCAGTTGTAGCCGGTGTATTTGATGGAGTTGTAGTATCGGTTGTTGCCGGTGTGTAAGATGGAGTTGTAGTACCGGTTTAAGCCGGTGTATTTGATAGAGTTGTAGTACCAGTTGTAGCCAATGTATTTGATGACTTTGTAGTACCGGTTGTAGCTGGTGTATTTCATGGAGTTGTAGTACCGGTTGTAGCCGGTGTATTTGATGGAGTTTTTGTATTGGTTGTAGCCAGTGTATTTGATGGAGTTGTAGTACCAGTTGTAGCCAATGTACTTGATGACGTTGTAGTACCGGTTGTAGCAGGTGTATTTTATGGAGTTGTAGGACCGGTTGTAGCCAGTGTATTTGATGGTGTTTTTGTACCGGTTGTAGCCAGTGTATTTTATGGAGTTGCAGAACCGGGTTGAACCGGCTGTATTTGATTGTGTTTTAGTACCGGTTGTAGCCGGTGTATTTGATGGAGTTATCGTGCCGGTTGTACCTGGTGTATTTGATAGAGTTGTAGTATTGGTTGTAGCCGGTATATTTGAAAGAGTTGTAGTACCGGTTGTAGCCGGTGTATTTGATGGTGTTTTAGTGCCGGTTGTAGCCGGTGTATTTGATGGTGTTTTAGTGCCGGTTGTAGCCGGTGTATTTGATGGAGTTTTAGTACCAGTTGTAGCCGGTGTATTTAATGGAGTTGTAGTACCAGTTGTAGCCGGTGTATCTGATGGAGTTGTAGTACCGGTTGTAGCCGGTGTATTTGATGAAGTTTTAGTGCCGGTTGTAGCCGGTGTATTTGATGGAGTTATTGTGCCGGTTGTAGCTGGTGTATTTGATAGAGTTGTAGTATTGGTTGTAGTCGGTATATTTGAAAGAGTTGTAGTACCTGTTGTAGCAGGTGTATTTGATGGTGTTTTAGTGCCGGTTGTAGCCGGTGTATTTGATGGAGTTTTAGTACCAGTTGTAGCCGGTGTATTTAATGGAGTTGTAGTACCAGTTGTAGCCGGTGTATCTGATGGAGTTGTAGTACCGGTTGTAGCCGGTGTATTTGATGGAGTTTTAGTGCCGGTTGTAGCCGGTGTATTTGATGGAGTTATTGTGCCGGTTGTAGCTGGTGTATTTGATGGAGTTTTAGTACCAGTTGTAGCCGGTGTATTTAATGGAGTTGTAGTACCAGTTGTAGCTGGTGTATTTGATGGAGTTGTAGTACCAGTTGTAGCTGATGTATTTGATGACTTTGTAGTACCGGTTGTAGCAGGTGTATTTCATGGAGTTGTAGTACCGGTTGTAGCCGGTGTATTTGATGGAGTTTTTGTATTGGTTGTAGCCAGTGTATTTGATGGAGTTGTAGTACCAGTTGTAGCCGGTGTATTTGATGGAGTTGTAGTACCGGTTGTAGCCGGTGTATGAGATGGAGTTGTAGTACCGGTTTAAGCCGGTGTATTTGATAGAGTTGTAGTACCAGTTGTAGCCAATGTACTTGATGACGTTGTAGTACCGGTTGTAGCAGGTGTATTTTATGGAGTTGTAGGACCGGTTGTAGCCAGTGTATTTGATAGTGTTTTTGTACCGGTTGTAGCCAGTGTATTTTATGGAGTTGCAGAACCGGGTTGAACCGGCTGTATTTGATTGTGTTTTAGTACCGGTTGTAGCAGGTGTATTTGATGGAGTTGTAGTACCTGTTGTAGCTGGTGTATTTGATGGAGTTTTAGTGCCGGTTGTAGCCGGTGTATTTGATGGAGTTTTAGTACCAGTTGTAGCAGGTGTATTTAATGGAGTTGTAGTACCAGTTGTAGCTGGTGTATCTGATGGAGTTGTAGTACCGGTTGTAGCCGGTGTATTTGATGGAGTTATCTTGCCGGTTGTAGCTGGTGTATTTGATAGAGTTGTTGTATTGGTTGTAGTCGGTATATTTGAAAGAGTTGTAGTACCTGTTGTAGCAGGTGTATTTGATGGAGTTTTAGTGCCGGTTGTAGCAGGCGTATTTGATGGTGTTTTAGTGCCGGTTGTAGCCGGTGTATTTGATGGAGTTTTAGTACCAGTTGTAGCCGGTGTATTTAATGGAGTTGTAGTACCAGTTGTAGCCAGTGTATCTGATGGAGTTTTAGTGCAGGTTGTAGCCGGTGTATTTGATATGAGTTATAGTACCAGTTGTAGCCGGTGTATTTAATGGAGTTGTAGTACCAGTTGTAGCCGGTGTTTTTGACCGAGTTGTAGTACCAGTTGTAGCAGGTGTTTTGATGGAGTTGTAGTACCAGTTGTAGCTGATGTATTTGATGGAGTTGTAGTACCGGTTGTAGCTCGTGTATTTGATGAAGTTTTAGTACCGGTTGTAGCAGGGGTATTTCATGGAGTTGTAGTACCGGTTGTAGCCAGTGTATTTTATGGTGTTTTTGTACTGGTTGTAGCCGGTGTATTTGATAGAAATGTAGAATTGGTTGTAGCCAGTGTATTTGATGAAGTTGCAGTACTGGTTGAACCCGCTGTATTTGATTGTGTTTTAGTACTGGTTGTAGGCGGTGTATTTGATGGAGTTATAGTGCCGGTTGTAGCCAATGTATTTTATAGAGTTGTAGTTTTGGTTGTAGCCGGTATATTTGATGGAGTTGTAGTACCTGTTGTGGCAGGTGTATTTGATGGAGTTGTAGTACCGGTTGTAACTGGTGTATTTGATGGAGTTGTAGTACCAGTTGTAGCTGATGTATTTGATGGAGTTGTAGTACCGGTTGTAGCTTTTGTATTTGATGAAGTTTTAGTACCGGTTGTAGCAGGGGTATTTCATGGAGTTGTAGTACCGGTTGTAGCCAGTGTATTTTATGGTGTTTTTGTACTGGTTGTAGCCGGTGTGTTTGATAGAAATGTAGAATTGGTTGTAGCCGGTGTATTTGATGAAGTTGCAGTACTGGTTGAACCCGCTGTATTTGATTGTGTTTTAGTACTGGTTGTAGCTGGTGTATTTGATGGAGTTATAGTGCCGGTTGTAGCCGATGTATTTTATAGAGTTGTAGTTTTGGTTGTAGCCGGTATATTTGATGGAGTTGTAGTACCGGTTGTAGCCGGTGTATAAGATGGAGTTGTAGTACCAGTTGTAGCTGATGTATTTGATGGAGTTGTAGTACCGGTTGTAGCCGGTGTATAAGATGGAGTTGTAGTACCAGTTGTAGCCGGTATATTTGATGGAGTTGTAGTACCAGTTGTAGCTGGTGTATAAGATGGAGTTGTAGTACCGGTTGTAGCAGGTGTATTTGATGGAGTTGTAGTACCGGTTGTAGCCGGTGTATAAGATGGAGTTGTAGTACCAGTTGTAGCCGGTGTATTTGATGGAGTTGTAGTACCGGTTGTAGCTGATGTATTTGATGGAGTTGTAGTACCGGTTGTAGCTGGTGTATAAGATGGAGTTGTAGTACCAGTTGTAGCAGGTGTATTTGATGGAGTTGTAGTACCGGTTGTAGCCGGTGTATAAGATGGAGTTGTAGTACCAGTTGTAGCTGATGTATTTGATGGAGTTGTAGTACCGGTTGTAGCTGGTGTATAAGATGGAGTTGTAGTACCGGTTTAAGCCGGTGTATTTGATAGAGTTATTGTACCAGTTGTAGCCAATGTATTTGATGACTTTGTAGTACCGGTTGTAGCAGGTGTATTTTATGGAGTTGTAGTACCGGTTGTAGCCAGTGTATTTGATGGTGTTTTTGTACTGGTTGTAGCAGGTGTATTTGATAGAAATGTAGTATTGGTTGTAGCCAGTGTATTTGATGGAGTTGTAGTACCAGTTGTAGCCAATGTATTTGATGACGTTGTAGTACCGGTTGTAGCAGGTGTATTTTATGGAGTTGTAGTACCGGTTGTAGCCAGTGTATTTGATGGTGTTTTTGTATTGGTTGTAGCCAGTGTATTTTATGGAGTTGCAGAAACGGGTTGAACCGGCTGTATTTGATTGTGTTTTAGCACCGGTTGTAGCCGGTGTATTTGATGGAGTTTTAGTACCGGTTGTAGCCAATGTATTTGATGACGTTGTAGTACCGGTTGTAGCAGGTGTATTTTATGGAGTTGTAGTACCGGTTGTAGCCAGTGTATTTGATGGTGTTTT